>ML291774.1:72866-147456 GCA_005239495.1 Nicotiana undulata
CCCCCCAATTAAACCCAATTAACCCAGCCCCAAATCAAATTCGCCCCAGCCCAGGTCCTAAGCCAACCCGGCCCAGCTCCGAACTCATCTGAGTCGTTGCTCAAATAAGATCAACGGACCAGAACCCCCTTTCCATGATTAAACCCTCACCTAACCCCCTTCTCCGTCTCATTTTCGAGACTCCTCACTCTCTCTCTTATCGTCTCTTTCCCTATCCCTTCTCTCTAGAACCTTCAGGTTCACCTCATTCTCTGATGAAGTTTATCTCCTCTCCAGCCACCTCCGACCACCATCCTTTCGACCACCAGCCTCTATGAGGCCTCCTCTCTCCGGTTCCCTTCATATATGGAGCTTTCTAAGGTTTTCAACCCTGTCCAACCCACTACTGGAGCTCCTGCTTGGGTTGCTTCTGGCCTCTCCAATGGGGTTTTGACACTATCATGCCATAACCACCACTATCCTTGAGTTTCACGACAAACTCTCCTATTTTTCTCTGGTTTCTTATGAAACCCTAGTTTTGACCTAAACCTTTTAAATCTCTGTTATTTTTAGCAATTTTAAGCTTATTCCTTATGTTTTACACTATTGTCAACCCCAATCTTTAAGATCTATCAGTTTTGAATTGTTTTGCGTACTTATAAAATTAGGGTTTTCTCTAGGGTTTCCTATACTGGTTTAAACTGATTTTCTCTGTTTGTTTGAACTTTCCCTTTGTATGTCTACTGATTCTATGTTCTCAGACTTCTATGTTTGCTTCTTCATGTTGGCTTGACTACTCGATTCTTGCTAAAGTTTTTCTATGATTATCATGCTTCGAATGATTCTTTAGTTTGTTTGTGGCATCTCTGGGGTGATTATGTTCATATGTGTGTTTATCTCTGGCCTCTTACTGTCAATATTTCTAAGCCTGGCTGTTGCTACGACTGTTTGCTTTCTTTGTTTATATGATTGAAGTAGGGTTTAGTAATTCCCTTCTAACTGATGCTAATTTCCCTATTTTGATGAGTGCTACGCGTTTGTTTAGATTGATTGACTTCAATAAATCACTCCTTAATTTGAATCTCTGAACTTGGTCTTAATGGTTTACTCTATTTCGTAGTGAACCTAATTCTTTCCTTAAATTGAGTCTTGACTGATCTTTTACCTTGCTTATATGTGTTGCCGTTTGAATTTCAATCCCTTGATTTAAGGGAATGAATATATTGATTCTTTGGTTGACTAATTTCAAGTCCCCTCTTACTTAACTGACCTGGATTTCTTCCTTATTTAAACCTTTTACTGATTTTTATTTTCCTTTATGCGGCTGCATGTCTTTACCATTTCTGAGTTTGAATCTCATAATTCAAGGGAACTGTGTCATTGATTTCCTAGCTGATTGGATTCTGCCTTCTCTTATTACCATGCATTTGTGATTCTTACCTTATTTGATCACCTATTTTGAACTATAAGTACTCATGCTCTTTGATTAAACAAGGAACGAACAAGAACACTGTTCTAAGCTTCTCTCTCACACACACAGACTTGTGTTAAGAGCTTACTCTCTCTTACAAAACTCTTTGCTCTACTACTGCTCTCTTTTGCTCTTGGTTACTGTTAGCCGGCTATAAACCCAAGGCTAACCATTGTGCTCATTTTGCTTTTTCATTTCGCTTACTCTTTCTCACTGGTGTGTTCTAATTAAGATTCAAGATCCAAACCAATGTGTTTCTTATTGCTTCAGTTTATCATATTCCTAATTGTCTTCTACTTGTGCTTCTACTGTTCAACTTGCAATTAAGTCTCTTGTTTAGCTTTCAGTACTCACCATGCTTCATCTCTTTAAGATTTACATGCTAATGCTTCTAGGATTAATGTTTATTCTTGATTTGTACCTATTATTCCTGTATCCTGTTACTTTCTATTGTCATGTTTAAACTTGGCCATTTTATGATTCCATGAACCCCTCTAATTTGTGCAACTATGTTTGAACAAGTTTTACTAAATCTACGCATCTCTTCCTGATTACTATGTGACTAGTCTATCCCCTGAATCTCTCTGATTTGTGCAACTATGTTTAAACAAGTTTTATTGAATCTATGCATCTTCTCTTGCCTATTATGTGACCTATTGGTCCCCAATCCCCATTGTCTTCATATTGCTAGACTTGTTCTGATATGTTCTTCTCAGATACTACTATTGTTTTCAAAAGCTATTCTGTTAAAAAATCTTCAGTTTGTAAGCTCTTCCATTAGGATCATGTCTTTCAAAAACTCTTTTTCTCTTTTAAATACACTCCTGGCACTTCTCACTACTCCTAGAAACTTAGGTTCTACCCCATCAGTGTAAGCATTGCTTAGAGAATCTTGAGTTCCCTCTAAACTTTGACACACCGAGGCTGGTAATTCCACACTGCACATGCTCAACTTTTGAAAATATGTCTGGGTGCTGGTACTGGCCAGGGACCCACGAGGTTCTTAGGGAGCTTTGCCGCACCCGGACCATGAAAGGATGTGAAACTCGAAAGGATTGAGGTTGGGGGATATGGGCCGGATTGAAGGCTCCCTATAGAATTAGCTTCTTCTTTTCCTTCAAGTGATGTAATTTATTATTCTTGCTTTGTAATAATTTGTAAACGAATAATTGGGGCTGGATAGTGGATATGGGAAAGGGTTATGCATGTTTAGTATAGTAACATGTAGAAATCATGACTATAGGATTTATTTCCTTATGTGTGCAATAGTATCCTGTTTAGGACATGCATATCATGTAATAGAAATCATGTTTAGGTTCTTTATTTCAGCATGTCTATTATGTTCCTGTCATTTTATAAGCCATGTTCACAGATAATAACTACAACAAATGATATAATGTACGACTACTGCATTTCCATAAGCATTACATTTAGAAACCATGTCTTTAGGTATCCTAGTGTGCACTAGATATCATGTTCTTTAGGACCTTACATTTCAGCATGTTTGTGTCAAGTTATATTTTGCTGAACACCTAGTTAGCCTGTATCTAATCTGATAATCTCGCTAAAATGTGGTCAATTGGTTGAAACGATCTGCAAATATAGCATCACCTCTCTTAAAATTGGTACTAAAGTCTGCATGTTCACCTTTAAACAAATAGGCAATGTATACGAACTCCTAGGCAAACTTTAGGCCTAATATATTATGAAAACCAAAACCTAATCATGTTTCACTTAGCTGGCATTAGAACCAATCAGTCCCTTTTTTTTAAATTCTTAAAATTTGATGCTTTTCATTCCTGTTTTATCTCTTTCTGAAGTTCACCTTATTTCCTAAAAACTCCTACTCTACTGTTTTCAAACACTGATTCTGGAAATCATGCATTCATTTCCTCTTTAACTAAGTTATTACATTATTGCTCTGTGTATTTTTGAATTACTGGGTTTCAGAGGCAGTTTTCACTCTTTGCAAAAAATCATTTCGTTCAATCGAATGCCTGCTCTATATATTTAATGCTACTGTTTCATGAAAACATTTACTTACTCTCCTTTTACTAAAGTCTTCCTTAAAATATTGACTCATACTCTACTTTAAACTACTGGATCTTCAAAAAGTCACTTGCCCCTTTGAATCACTCTATCATTATAAATCATGCTTTACCAAAATTTTCTAAAAGTTCTTCATTTGCTTTACTGAAGACTTCATTGAACTGCTATGCATTTTCTGTTACTTACTGGAATCTAAAATCAATCACTCTTCTTTTCAAACTACTCTGTTTCAAACTGAATGCCAGCTTCATTATTGAGTTTTCAAAAAGGCATTCCATTTTCGAAACTGCTTAAACCATTCTGATTTCCAACTCAAAAATCCTGACTTTGAGACTTGGATTGTGTTTGAGATGTGCTATCTATGTGTTTACTTGTGGAGGTATCTGTGAGCCCTGTATTTACCCTTATGTGTTCCCATATCTGTAGTCCTATTTGTTTTACATGTCGCTTAGAATTTTATCCTCTTAAACCTAGGAGTTCTGCTTAGTACTCACCTTGTAGGATTAGTAGTCCTAATTTGTAACGACCCGACCGGTCATTTTGCGTATTCGGACATCGATTCCCCAAATAATATTTCCCGTAGCGGCTTATCATGATTTTTGACTTGCGGGGACGGGTGGTTCGTGATTTGGACGACCCGAGAGCGTTTCAGCGCCAAATAGCGAAATTGAGTTTCCTTAAGTTTTAAATTTGGTTTGGAATGTGATTTTATGTTATCGAGGTCCGAACGGAATTCCGAGGAATAGTTCCGTTATGTCATTCATGACTTGCCTGCAAATTTTGGTGTCATTCCGAGTGGTATAGGTCGGTTCGGCGCATTGAAACCGAATTCAAGAACTTAGAAATTCCTAAGTTTGATTATAGGGGTTTTGAGGGGTGATTTTGAGATTTATGGTTGTTTTAGGTGTTCCTAAGGCTCGAGCGAGTCCGTATTATGATATAGGACTTGTTGGTATAATTGCACGGGGGCTCGGGTGGGCCCATGTGCCTCCCGGACATCAAACGGAGCTAAAAAACCAGATGCTTTAGCTGCTGGTGCACCAGATCTGGTGTGGCCGCAGGTGCGGTTGCCCAAGTCGCAGGTGCAAGACCGCCCCTGCGGTCAAGGTTCCGCAGGTGTGACCCCCAGGAGAGCTGGTCCAATTTCGCAGGTGTAGACCTTCTCTCGCAGGCGCGACCTCGCAGGTGCGAGGTTCGTCCGCTGGTGTGGACCCGCTGGTGCGGGACTTCCTCCGCAGGTGCGGCCCCAGGCCTCCTAGGCCACTTCCGCAGGTGCGACCTTTGGCTCGTAGGTGTGGTCCTCGAGCCGCAAGTGCGAGATCATTGGAGGCAGTGATCTCATTTAATACGGGATTTGGCCATTTTTCACCATTTCTTCTCCACCATTGGCGATTTTGAGAGCTTTCAAGGGGGTATTCGGCCTAGCTGCTAAGAGGTAAGTAAATTCTATTTAAATGTTAGATTATTACACCAAAACTTAGGTAGATTAACATCTACAAGCACCCGTATCACATGTATAATTCGTGAGCGGGGTAGCCTTATATTTATGTCAACTGCGTTGCATGATCGTTTCACGAGCGGAATAATATATGCATCTATGGTTCGTGTCGCTCAACCCTCGGCAGTGCACATTTTAATTTCTGCGTTGCTTCGGCCGTATGCCTCGGCATATTATATGCTACGTGCTTGATTGAGAGTCTTATTATTATTCTTACCAACTAAATTGTTCTGTGAGAAAGAAACCTGTGATTCTTTTTGTTCAATATTGTTACTTGGCCCTTGCAGGGAGATTGTTATCTTTGTAAACTAATGCTTCATGTCTACTTGTTTTCCATAAATGATTATTACTGTTTAGATTCACTAAATCATATTATTAATGACGACCTTAATGAGTAACACGTCTACCTCTCGTCACTACTTCTTCGAGGTTAGACCGGATACTCACTGGGTACATATTTGTTTATATGTACTCATGCTACACTCATGTACTTAAATGTACAGGTTCTGAGGTCGTTGCACCTGGTCACCATTCGGGTGTTCGTCGTTGAGAGTACTACCGGGATTTGACTACACGGTGAGCTGCTCTTCCTGACGTTCTGCAGCGGTACTGTGGAGTTTCTATCATTTTTTGGATATTCCTTTGTACCCCCTTTCAGACAGTTGTACATTAATTTTGTCTGTTTGTATATTCCACTAGTCACTTGTGGACTTGTGACACTAGGTCTTGGCACATGTAGTTGATTCACTAGTATTATACTACTCATTTTTATGCTGGCAAATGATTTTTTAGTTATTTTAAATTACATTGCCTCGTTTCCTCACTTTCATTTAAGGACTGCTTAAATTAAAACTGGATAAGTATTCGAACATCTCATTTGTTTAAGTAATTTCATTAGTAACTAGTGTTTGCTTGCCTGATTTCGGCGTTGGGCGCCATCACGACCTGAGTAAGAATTCGGGCCGTGCCAACATGGAATCAGAGCCCTAGGTTCACGTAGGTCTCACAAGTCACAGGAAAACCTAGTAGAGTCTTGCAGATTGATACAGTGACGTCTGTATTTATCTTCGGGAGGCTACATGGTGTTAGGAAAACCTCTCTTTATTCTTATCCTATCGTGCAGTCGATGGTCTTACTAAATCTCACTCTTTTATTTGCTCCCAGATGGTGAGGACTCATTCAGCTGATATTCCAGGCCCGGGAGATGGCGCTACCCCCGTAGTCCCAGGCCGTGGCAGAGGACGGGGGAGGGCACTGGCCCGAGGTAGGGGACGAGGGTGTCCCAGAGTTACTCCATTAGCACCACCAGAGGACCCTATCCCTGAGGAGCGGGGTGAGGTGCCCCCAGCAGATCCAGCTCCGATTGATTTCGCGACAGCATAGGGCTTCCAGGAGGTCATGGGCCGTATGATGTGGTTCATGGATACTATGACTCAGGCTGGTTTATTTCCAGCGGATCCTGCTACATCTCAGGCGGGAGGGGGAGTTCAGACCCCTACCACCCAGGCCGCAGGTCATGCAACGGCATTATATCAGAATCCGAGTACTCTGCTCGCGGGTGGAGCACAGCCAACAGTAGCACCTGAGCTTAGACCAGCTGCGGACGGCGATCTGCAGAAGTTACTTGATAGATGGACTCGATTGCATCCTCCTGGCTTTGGAGGTGAGATGGGCGAGGATTCCCAGGACTTTATTGATAGGTGCAGGGACAGACTGCACAACATGAGGATTTTGGAGTCCCACGGAGTTGATTTCACTACTTTTCAGCTAGAGGGCAGGGCCCACAGATTGTGGCATTCATTTATCCTGGGTAGGCCAGCAGGTTCCCTTCCTCTGTCATGGGAGCACTTCACTCAGCTGTTCCTAGACAGGTATATTCCACCCTCTGAGAGGGAAGAGGTGCGGTATCAGTTTGAGCAGATGGAGTAAGGGCAGATGACAGTGATGGATTACGAGACCAGGTTTTTAGAGTTGTCCCGTCATGCCCTCATGATTCTTTATACGGATGCTGAGAGAGTGCGGAGATTTGTAGCAGGGCTGCACTCGGGTATTAGGGCCAACATAGGCCGAGAGGTGGAGATGGGTACTCCTTATCAGCTTGTGGTCGAGATAGCTTGTCGGATTGAGGGTTACCGATCGAGGGGCAGGGAGCAAGATAAGAGGGCTAGATTTTCGGGAGACATCAGAGGCGCCCCAGGCAGGGGCAGGGGTCAGTTCAGCAGAGGCCAGCCTAGCAGGCCTCCATACTCAGCTCCTCCACCACCTCCCCGTTGTGTTCCAGTGAGGCCTTACTTCAGTGCCATGACAGAGAGTTCTTACCACCCACCGACCATTTAGGGTTCCTCCGGCGGGTATTCGGGTCATCAGGGTTCTCCCAGTCCTTACTTTAGTGCGATGCCAGAGGTTTCCCACTGTCCCTCAGCTGTGCAGGGTTCTTCTTCAGGGGAGCAGGCCATGCCTCCAGTGAGATGCTATGAGTGTGGGGATTCAGGCAATCTGAGGAGGACTTGTCCCAGACTTCGGGGCAAGGCTGTTCAGTAGAGTTATCAGCCTACATACTCAGCACCAACGCTCCGTTCACCCAGAGGTAGAGGACAGGCTGGTAGAGGTCGTCCCAGAGGTGGAGGCCAGTCGGGGGAGCTCAGCTAGCTCCTATTCAGTTCAGCGGAGGTCAGTCTTCAGGTACTCCAGCCATATTCATTGCTATCCCGTCCCGAGCAGATGCGGTGGCCTCAGACGCTGTGATCACAGGTACTATTTCAGTATGTGGTAGGGAGGCATCAGTGTTATTTGATCCAGGATCTACTTATTCATATGTGTCATCCTTATTTGCTTGTTCTCTGGTTGTTCCTCGCGAGTCCTTGGATTCTCCTATATATGTGTCCACTCCTATGGGCGATTCTGTGGTGGTAGACCTGGTCTATCGGTCTTGTGTTATCACCTTTTGTGGATTCGAGACTAGAGCGGACCTTTTATTGCTCGACATGGTAGATTTTGAGATCACCCTGGGCATGGATTGGCTATCTCCTCATCATGCCATCTTGGATTGCCATGACAAGACGGTAACTTTGGCCATGCCCGAGTTTCCTAGGCTGGAATGGAGAGGTTCCTTAGTTAGTGCAACCAGTAGAGTCATTTCCTTCCTAAAGGCTCGACATATGGTCGAGAAGGGTTGTTTGGCGTATATGGCTTATGTGCAGGGCATCACCGCCGAGTTTCCAATGATTGATTCAGTACCAGTTGTTTGAGAGTTTGTTGATGTCTTTCCTTCAGACCTTCCGGGCATGCCTCCGGATCGAGATATCGATTTTTGTATTGATGTAGCTACAGGAACTCAACCTATTTCTATTCCCCTATAGAGTATGGCTCCGAAGGAGTTGAAGGGGTTGAATGAGCAGCTTGAGGAGTTGTTGGCAAAGGGGTTTATCAGGCTGAGTGTGTCATCGTGGGGCGCTCCAGTTCTATTTGTAAAGAAGAAAGATATGTCCATGCGGATGTGTATCGATTACCGCAAGTTGAACAAGGTAACTATTAAGAACACATATCCATTACCGCGCATCGATGATTTGTTTGACACGCTACTAGGTGCCAGGGTATTTTCTAAAATTGACTTGAGATCGAGGTATCATCAGCTGAAGATTCGGGCTTCGGATGTTCCGAAGACTGCTTTTCGTACCAGATATGGCCATTACGAGTTCCTAGTGATGTCCTTCCGCTTGAATAATGCCCCGGCAGCATTTATGGATTTGATGAACAGGGTGTTCAGGTCGTATATTGATTCCTTTGTCATCGTCTTCATTGATGACATTTTGATTTACTCACGTAGCATGGGAGAACACGAGTAGCACTTGAGAGTTGTGCTCCAGACCTTGCGAGAACAGAAGCTATATGCTATGTTCTCCAAGTGCGAGTTTTGGTTGGACTCCATGGCATTCCTGGGGCATGTGGTATCTGGAGAGGGTATCAAGATTGATCCTAAGAAGATTGAGGCAGTTCAGAGTTGGCCACGTCCTACTTCAGCGACAAATATCAGGAGTTTCTTGGGTCTAGCAGGCTACTACCGGGGATTTGTGGAGGGATTTTCATCCATTGCAGCCCCATTGACTAGATTGACTCAGAAGAATGCTCCATTTCGTTGGTCTGACGAGTGT
Source organism: Nicotiana undulata (assembly GCA_005239495.1). Taxonomy (NCBI): domain Eukaryota; kingdom Viridiplantae; phylum Streptophyta; class Magnoliopsida; order Solanales; family Solanaceae; genus Nicotiana; species Nicotiana undulata. The sequence continues at coordinate 82,015 of ML291774.1, forward strand.
AAAGCGAGCTTTCAGAAGCTCAAGACTACATTGACTTAGGCCACAGTTCTGGTATTGCCTTCCGGTTCGGGGATGTATACGGTGTATTGCGATGCTTCACGCGTTGGCTTAGGGTGTGTACTAATTCAGGAAGGGAGAGTTATTGCTTATGCTTCGCGCCAACTGAAGGTTCATGAGAAGAATTACCCTGTGCACGATTTGGAGTTGGCGGCGATTGTTCATGCTCTTAAGATTTGGAGGCATTACTTATATGGGGTGTCTTCTGAGGTTTATACAGACCACCGCAGCTTGCAGCACTTGTTCAAGCAGAGGGATCTTAATTCGAGGCAGCGCAGGTGGCTTGAGTTACTAAAGGATTATTACATCACCATTCTCTATCATCCAGGCAAGGCGAATGTAGTAGCAGATGCTTTGAGTAGGAAGGCGAAGAGTATGGGCAGCTTGGCCTATATTGCAGCAGAGCAAAGACCACTAGCCTTGGACATTCAGTCCTTGGCCAATCTCTTGGTGAGATTAGATCTTTCAGAGCCTCGTCGAGTTCTAGCTTATCCGGGTGCTCAGTCTTCATTATTGGGGGAGATTAAGGCCCGACAGTATGATGAAGCGTGTTTGGCAGAACTACGGGAGACAGTGGTTCAGGGTAGTGCCAATGAGGTTACTATTGGCGAGGATGGTGTTCTGAGACTTCAGGATCGTTTATGTGTTCCAAATGTTGATGGCCTGAGGTAGAGGGTTCTTGAGGAGGCACACAATTCGCGGTATTCTATTCATCCTGGTGCTACGAAGATGTATCGTTATTTGAAGCAGCATTTCTGGTGGAGACGGATGAAGAGGGACATTGTGGAGTATATGACTAGGTGTCTTAATTTCCAGCAGGTTAAATATGAGCACCAGAGGCCAGAGGGCCTACTTCAGCAGATGCCTATTCCTGAGTGGAAGTGAGAGCGCATTACTATGGACTTCATGGTTGGGTTGCCTCGGGCATTGCGGAAGGTTGACGCGGCTTGGGTTATTGTTGACAGATTGACCAAATCAGCGCATTTCATCCCTGTGGCTACTACTTATACTTCTGAGAGGTTAGCTCAGATCTACATTCGAGAGATAGTCCGGTTGCATGGTGTACTGGTATCCATCATATCAGATCGAGGTCCTCAGTCCACCTTGCACTTCTGGAGAGCATTGCACAGAGAGATGGGTACTCAGTTGAGAGGTTTCTTATGAGCTTGCCTTACCTCCCAGCTTATAAGGAGTCCATTCGGTATTCCATGTATCCATGCTTCGGAGATACCACGCCGACTTCTCTCACGATGTTTATTTCAGTACTATTCAGTTGGATGAGAGGTTGGGCTACGAGGAAGAGCCAGTTGCTATTATTGATAGACAGGACCGCCAGTCGTGATCTAAGAGAATTTCTGCTGTAAAGGTCCAGTGGCGGGGCCAACCGGTGGAGGAGGCAACTTGGGAGTCCGAGGAGGACATGCGGAGAAAATATCCACACTTATTCAGCAATTCAGGTATGATTCTAGACCCGTTCGAGGACGAACGTTTGTTTAAGAGGTGGAGAATGTAACGACCGACCGGTCGTTTTGCGTATTCGGACCCTGATTCCTCAAATAATACTTCCCGTACTGACTTATCAAGATTTGTTACTTGCGGGGACGGGTGGTTCGGGATTTGGAAGTGTTTAGAATAGTATAGGAACACTTGGTTCCTTAAGGTTGGCTTTTAAGGCCAAGTTTGACTTTGGTCAACATTTTGAGTGAACGACCTCGAAATCGAGCTTCGACGATTCCAGTAGCTTCGTATGATGATTTCGGACTTGTACGTATGTCCGAAATGGGTTTTGGACGACCCAAGAGTGTTTCAGTGCCAAATAGCGAAATAGAGTTTCCTTAAGTTTGAAATTTGGTTTGGAATGTGATTTTGTGTTATCGTAGTCCGAACGGAATTCTGAGACTAGGACTAGTTCCGTTATGTCATTCATGACTTGCCTGCAAATTTTGGTGTCATTCCGAGTGGTATAGGTTGGTTCGGCGCATTGAAACCGAATTCAAGAACTTAGAAATTCCTAAGTTTGATTCTAGGGGTTTTGAGGGGTTATTTTGAGATTTAGAGTTGTTTTGGGTGTTCCGAAGGCTCCAGCAAGTCCGTATTATAAAGTAGGACTTCTTGGTATAATTGCACAGGGGCTCGGGTGGGCCCAGGTGCCTCCCGGACATCAAACAGAGCCAAAATTCAGCAGCTTCAGCTGCTGGTGCACCAAATCTTATGTGACCGCAGGTGCGGTTGCCCAGGTCGCAGGTGCGAGACCGCCCCTGCGGTCAATGTTCCGCAGGTGCGACCCCCAGGGGAGCTTGTCCAATTCCGCAGGTGCGGACCTTCTCTCACAGGCACGACCTCGCAGGTGCGAGGTTTGTCCGCAGGTGCGGACCCGCTGGTGCGGGACTTCCTCCGCAGGTGCGGCCCCAGGCCTCCTAGGCCACTTCCGCATGTGCGACCTTTGGCTCGCAGGTGCGGTCCTCGAGCCGCAGGTGCGAGATCACTGGAGGTAGTGATCTCATTTAATACGGGATTTGGCCATTTTTCACCATTTCTTCTCCTCCATTGGCGATTTTGAGAGCTTTCAAGAGGGTATTCGGCCTAGCTACTAAGAGGTAAGTAAATTCTGTTTAAATGTTAGATTATTACACCAAAACTTAGGTAGATTAACATCTAATTAGTTGAAATCAAAGGGGTTAGAGTGAAAACTTAGGGTTGATGAACTTTAAGGAATTTACCCACTTTTCTACCATGAAATCATATAAAAATTATATATTAATGACCCATAGGCTATGGGTGAGTTTTATCTTCGAAAATTTCCGGAATCCGAGCATGTGGGCCGGGGGGGGGGGGTATTTTGGGATTTCTTCAAGAATGGTGAATTTACTAAATAAGTAGGAGAATTTCCACACTTTGAGCATGCATTGACGTATTTATATATCATTTGACTAGTTTCGGGTCCTCGTGTGTAAGGTTTGGAGTTTCGGGCGCTTTCTTTGCCAGGAAGTTGATCCTACGCGAGGTGAGTCTTCTTTCCAACCTTGTAAGAGGGAATTTCCCCCATATGTAAATGTAAACGATTGAATTGTCCTTATTTGCAGGGGCCACGTACGCGCAAAGTGACGAGAGTCCGTGCGTAGCTACTACTTTATTGTGTCGGGTAGAAATTTGGATTTCACAAGCATGCCTCCATGTTCCTTACCTGCATCTTTACTTGTGTTCCTGGTTGCTCATTATCCTTGAAATTGACATGTGAAATTCGGAAGCTATGTGTAAGTTAAGTGCATAAATCCTTGAATTTAAGAATAATCCATGATAAATTCCTGAATTTCCTGATAATTCAGTGTATGTCTACGAGCACCCGTGTCACATGTATAATTCGTGAGCGGGGTAGCCTTATATTTAAGTCAACCGCGTCGCATGATTGATTCGTGAGCGGAGTAATAGATGCATCTATTGTCCGTGCCGCTCGACCCTCGGCAGTGCACATTTAAATTTCTGCATTGCTTCAGCCGTACGCCTCAGCATATTATATGCTGTGTGCTTGATTGAGAGTCTTATTACTATTCTTTGCAATTAAATTGTTCTGTGAGAAAGCAACTTGTGATTCTTTTTGTTCAATATTGTTACTTGGCCCTTGCAGGGAGATTGTTATCTTTGTAAACTAATGCTTCATGTCTACTTGTTTTCCATAAATGATTATTACTGTTTAGATTCACTAAATCATATTATTAATGACGACCCTAATGAGTAACACGTCTACCTCTCGTCACTACTTCTTCGAGTTTAGACGGGATACTCACTGGGTACATATTTGTTTATATGTACTCATGCTACACTCATGTACTTAAATGTACAGGATCTGAGGTCGTTGCACCTGGTCACCATTCGGGTGTTCGTCGTTGAGAGTACTACCGGGATTTGACTACACGGTGAGCTGCTCTTCCTGGCGTTCTGCAGCGGTACTGTGGAGTTTCTATCATTTTTGGGATATTCCTGTCTACCTCCTTTCAGACAGTTGTACATTCATTTTGTCTGTTTGTATATTCCACTAGTCGCCTGTGGACTTGTGACACTAGGTCTTGGCACATGTAGTTGATTCACTAGTATTATACTACTCTGTTTTATGCTGGAAAACGATTTTTGAGTTACTTTAAATTGCATTGCCTCGTTTCCTCACTTTCATTTATGGACTGCTTAAATTAAATATGGATAAGTATTCGAACATCTCATTTGTTTAAGTAATTTCGTTAGTAACTAGTGTTGGTTTGCCTGACATCGGTGTTGGGCGCCATCACGACCTGAGTAAGAATTCGGGCTGTGACATAAATACCCTCCAGGACTTATAGAATGGGAAGGGTAATAGCACGCAATAAGCTTCGTGACCGACACATGCATTTTAAATACCTTAACGGGGCAGGAAGGGTAGAATATGGATATGATGACCGGTGCGCTAATACCACGTGTAGCCCCTCTTCGAGGCGTGACATACCGGGTATTGCATTGATGTGATCCGTATTACTTTAAACTTAGGACAGTTCCTTTCAAATATTTATTCTAATGTTTCCCAAAACCTTTAAAGATTGTCATACTTGTTTGAAATCCCCTCTTATATGAACCTTACTTGCTACTTGTTCACCGTCCAAATTCTCAAAACTTCTTGGCTGGGACACACAGCTGTGGATCCTGAGGGGTGCCTAACACATTCGCCTTGGGATAACTTCAATCCCTTACCCAATCTCTTGTAATGCAAACTAGTTCATGAGTTATTTACTCTAGGTTCCCTAACGCACCATAAAAATCAGTAGGTGGCGACTCTTCCTTAAAACTTTCCTTTAAAGAGTTTTCCAAAATGTCAATAACCCGATCTCTCCGTACCTAACCTGTGTGGAGGAAACAAGGGGGCGCGACAGTACATATTGATCATCTCCCATTTCCACATCGGTATTTCTATAAGATGCATCAATCCACCGGGCCTCTGATGCTCGGCCTTCACTTGCTGACAGTTCCGACACCTAGCCAAAAAGTCCGCCACACACCTCTTCATACCATTCCACCAATAAATTTCCTTGAGATTGCGATACATATTTATAGAACCTGGGTGAACAGAATACTTGGAATTATGAGCCTCTGCCATTACTGTCACGACCCGAAATCCCACCTTCGGGTCATGACTGCGTCTAACGTTGCACCCGCTAGACTAGCCAACGTACACAATTACATTAACATATTAACACTGAAATAACAGAAATAACTAGAACATTTTATATTCCTCTTTAAGTACGGAAGCAGATAAATTTTGAATTACATATAAATACCCATAACACGATTCGTTTACAAGATCCCAAAATCTGGAGTCACTAACTCACGAACTGTCTATGATATTACTAAATACAAGGTCCGAAGAAATAATACATAATTGTCTCAGAACTAAGAAAAACAAGACATAATGGAAAGATAAAGATGGAGGAGACTCCAAGGCCCACGAACGTCTGCGGGTCTACCTTGAAATCTCCGGAATGGACTGAAGGATGCTCCCTCAATCAGTGTCCGCCGGGTCCGGTTGCGGGATCTGCACAACATAGAGAAGTGGAGGTGTAACATAAGTACAACCGACCCCATGTACTGAGCAAGTGCCGAGCCTAACCTCGGCCGAAGTAGTGGCGAGCCTAGACACGAAAATGGTAACCTACCTGTACAGTTCTACCAATAATATAGCAAGGAAGTAACAACAAATTTAACAGATAAACAAGTAATACGGGGACAAGCAATGGGGGGTGGCAACAGGTAAGAAGCAAAATGAGATGTCGAACACAGCAAATAAACATATAAATGAATGGCACGACATCATCCTTCGTTCTTTTACTCTCGTCCTCACGACGGAACAAGTAAATATATGAAATGATTGCAATAATAAATGAAATGAATTGCACGGAATCACCCTTCGTGCTTTACTCTCTTTCTCACAGTGCAATAATCAATAAATGAGATGAATGGCACGACATCACCCTTCGTGCTTTTACTCTCTTCCTCACATTGGAATAATAAATAAATGAATGATATGAATGAATCGCAGGGCATCACCCTTCGTGCTTTACTCTCTTCCTCACATTGCAATAATAAATAAATGAATAATAAGAATGAATGGCACGACATCACCCTTCGTGCTTTAATCTCTTCCTCACATTGCAATAATAAATAAATGAATAATATGAATGAATGGCACGGCATCACCCTTCGTGCTTTACTCTCTTCCTCACCCAAGTAATATCAACAACAAATAACAACTTGGCAAGGAATGAAACATAGTGGAAGTACAAATCATAATCACCCAGCAAGGGAAAAATATCAGTCAATATCATAACATTGCCCGGCAAGGGTCTCAGCTATAACCAATCTTTTCAAGTATATCCTTTAACAAATTGGGTCCTCAAACAAACCATTTTATCACAAGTTTATCAACAAGGATTTTCAACAAACAATCAACTTCCAAGTAGAAACAATTTCATGATATAATGAGCATGGAAGCAATAACACGAAATTCATCAAAATAGACTCACGGGCATGCTTGACACACAATGCATTAGTACTCGTCACCTCACCTATGCATTGAACATGATAAACACTTAGCACCTGGCGCACAATACATATTCCCTCACCAAAGTTAGGCAAGACATTACCTCGGGTCCGAAATTAGCAATTCAAACTTTTAACAACGCCCTTCCTTTTGAATTCAACTCCGAAACAACGATATCTTGACATAATTAACTTAATAATATCAATACTGACTCATTTATACAATCCCATAGCCTAAATATACAATTCCTAGCATTCTTCCAAAAATACCAAAATTCGACCCCGGGCCTGCTTGGTCCAAACACGAGGCTCAGACCAAAACCCGATTACCCATACCCTCACGAAATCAAGTATATAATTTGTTTGAAATCCGACCCCAAATGGAGGTTGTATTACCCAAAATCCCATAACCCTAACTCTACCCAAAACCTCTAATTTCTACTTTGATTTCAGGATTTTAGGCTTAGATTGTAGGGTGAAATCTTGTAAAAACAAGTTAAGGAGTAAAGAAAATGAGTCAGAAATCACTTACTAATGTTTTGGAGAAGAAAAAGTGTTTGGAAAATCGCCTCTTATGTTTTTAGGGCTTTGAAATATGAAAATAACTGAAATTCCCGTATAATTATACCCATTTCTGGTCCCCCACCGCGGTCAGCAAAAAGACGACCGCGGCCGCGGTAGCAAATGACAAGAAAAGCTGAAGAAGCCGAGAAAAAATGACTGCAGTGACATGTTTTAGTATTGTGACCATAACTTTCTTGACAGATGTCCATACTGCGATTTCCTTACTTTTCTGGAAACTAGACACGAAGGGCTACAACTGCCGTTTTTGAATCATCCCAAATTTCCTTGTGGATCAAAATATATAAGCCTCCGAAGTCGGACCAGTGACCCAGCCCCTCCACCGCGGCCGCAAAGCTCCCTCTCAGGTCCCACACCGTGGTCAGCGAAAAATGGACCGCGAACCGCGGTGGTGGGTTTAGAGAACTGACCCCTCGAACCTGCAACAACTTTATTTTAGCCTAAGGACACCCCGGGACCTACCCGGTGCCCACCCGAGCCCTCGAAACTTCAAACCAAGCGTTCCAACAAGTCCCAAATCATCCCACGAACTAATTCGAGTAATGAAACCACCAAAATAAAATAAAAAACAATGAATTGAGCTTCAAAATCTATAGAATTTTCTCAATCTTCATAAACTATCAAATTTTCCATTTTTGATCTGAAACACGTCGAACCAAGTCTGTTTAACACTAAATTTTACAGATAGCTCGTATAACACATATTAAACCTATTCCGGGCTCCGGAACCATAATACATGCCCGGTAACACAGGTTTCACATAAAAATTAATTTTCAAAAGTCTTTATTATTTTTCAGAAAATAAATTTTTTTTTAAATTTTTTTCTCGGACTTGGGACCTCGGAATTCGATTCCGGGCATACGCCCAAGTCCCATATTTTCCTACGGACCCTCCGGGAGCGTCAAATCACGGGTCCGGGTCCGTTTACCAAAAATGTTGACCAAAGTCAACTTTAATCAATTAATTATTATAAATTTAAACTTTTCATCAAGTTTTCACATAAAAGCTTCCTGGCTACACGTCCGGGATGCGCATGCATATCGAGGTGAGATTAACGGAGGCTTTCGGGGCCTTGGAACACATATTTGGCTAAATTAACATAGAATGACCTTTTGGGTCATCACAATCTCCACCTCTAAAACAAATGTTCGTCCTCGAACGTACATAGAAAGGCACCTGAGTCTGAGAAAAGATAGGGATAACGGCTCCGCATATCGGACTCGGACTCCCAGGTAGCTGCCTCGGCAGGCTGACCTCTCCACTGAACACGAACCGAACGATAACTCTTCGATCTCAACTGTCGAACCTGCCTAGCTAATATGGCTATCGGCTCCTCCTCATAAGTCAAATCCTGGTCCAACTGGACACCGCTGAAGTCGAGAACATGAGATGAATCAGCAATGTACCTCTGGAGCATGGATACATGAAACACTGGATGCACGACTGATAAATGCGGTGGCAAGGCAAGTCTGTAGGCCACCTCTCCTACCTTTTCAAAAATCTCAAATGGACCAATGTACCTAGGGCTCAACTTGGCGTTCTTTCCGAACCTCATCACGCACTTCATAGGCGACACCGGAAGAAACACCTGATCTCCTATCATGAAAGCCAAATCTCGAACCCTGCGATCCGCATAACTCTTTTTCCTGGACTGAGCTGTACGAAGTCTATCGTGAATAATCTTCACCTTTTCCAAGGCATCCTGGACTAACTCAGAACCCAACAATCGAGCCTCTCACGGCTCAAACCCTCCAACTGGAGACCGACACCGTATACCATACAACGCCTCTTACGAAGCCATCCGAATGCTCGACTAATAGCTGTTGTTGTAGGCAAACTCAGCTAAAGGCAAGAACTGGTCCCATGAACCACCAAAATCAATGACACAGGCCCGCAAAATATCCTCTAAAATTTGAATAGTACGCTCGGACTGTCCGTCCGTCTGAGGATGAAATGTTGTGCTCAAATCAATCTGTGTGCCCAAATCTCGCTGAAATACGCTCCAGAAATGGGAGGTAAACTGAGTATCTCGGTCTGATATAATGGATATGGGCACATCATGCAATCCAACAATCTCTCTCATGTAGATCTTTGCCAACTTCTCTAATAAGAAACGGCCACAGGAATGAAATGTGCTGACTTGGTCAGCCTATCCACAACAACCCATACTGCATCAAACATCCTCTGAGTCCGTGGAACCCCAACTACGAAAATCCATCGTGATACGCTCCCACTTCCACTCGGGAAGCTGAATCTGATGCATCAAACCACCGGGTCTCTGGTGCTCAATCTTAACTTGTTGACAATTCAAGCACCGAGCTACATAAGCTACTATATCCTTCTTCATTCTACGCCACCAATAATGCTGCCGCAAGTCCTGGTACATCTTTGTGGCTCCAGGATGAATGGAATACCGAGAACTATGGGCCTCTTGAAGTATCAACTCACGAATGCCATCCACATCAGGGACACAAATACGACCCTGCATCCTCAAAACTCCCTCACCATCAACCGTAACCTGCTTGGCATCTCCGTTCCTGACCCTATCTATGAGAACACATAAATGACGATCCTCATATTGCCTGGCACGAATACGATCATACAAGGAAGAACGGGCTACGGTATGGACCAACACACTACCAGTCTCTGAAACTTCCAATCTCACAAATCGGTTGGCTAAAGCCTGAACATCTAAAGCAAGCGGTCGCGCTCTGACTGATAAATAAGCAAGACTACCCATACTGGCTGACTTCCGGCTCAAAGCATCGGCCACCATGTTGGCCTTCCCCGGATGATAGAGAATAGTAATATCATAATCCTTCAACAATTCTAACCATCTCCCTGCGTCATATTCAACTCCCTCATCTTAAACAGATACTGCAAACTCTTGTGATCAGCGAATACCTCACATGGCACCCCATACAAATAATGTCTCCAGATCTACAACGCATGAAGAATTGCTGCTAACTCCAAGTGATGAACTAGATAATTTTTATCGTGGACTTTCAACTGACGAGGAGCATAATCTATGACCTTGCAATCTTGCATCAACACTGCACCAAGCCCAACACGTGAAGCATGACAATACACGGTATACGGTCCTGAACCTGTGGGAAACACTAACACTGGTGTTGTGGTCAGAGCTGTCTTGAGCTTCTGAAAGCTCGCCTCATACACATCCGACCACCTGAACTGAGCACCCTTCTGAGTCAATCTGGTCATCGGGGCTACGATATATGAAAAGCCCTCCACGAACAGGCGATAATAACGTACTAGGCCCACAAAACTCTGAATCTCTTTTGCTGAAGTGGGCCTAGGCCAATCTCTAACTGCTGAAACCTTCTTGGGATCCACCTGAATACCCTCTGCCGACACAACGTGGCCTAGAAATGCCACAGAACCCGACCAGAATTCACACCTAGAAAACTTATCGTACAACTGACTATCTCTCAGAGTATGGACGACAACCCGAAGATGCTGCTCATGCTGCTCTCGACTACAGGAATATATCAAGATATCATCTATAAACACGATCACAAACGAGTCCAAATAAGTCCTCAACACCCGGTTCATCAACTTCATGAAAGCAGCAGGGGCATTTGTCAATCCCAATGACCTCACCAAGAACTCATAATGCCCATAACGAGTGCGAAAGGCTGTCTTAGGGACATCAAACGCCCTAATCCTCAACTGATGGTACCCAGATCTCAGATCAATCTTGGAAAATAGAATAGCACCCCGAGGCTGGTCAAATAGGCCATCAATCCTCGGCAAAGGATACTTATTGTTAATAGTAACCCTACTCAACTGCCGGTAGTCAATACACATCCTCATTGAGCCATCTTTCTTCTTCACGAACAACACTAGAGCACCCCAAAGAGAAACACTAGGCCTGGTGAAGCCTTTATCATACAAATCTTGTAACCGCTCCTTCAATTTCCTTCACAATACTGATATCGAGATACGATGCTTGAAGACCTCATAATTACCTAAAATAATGTGCCTCATCTAACGCCACCTGGGGTGGGCACCTACCTTAAGGCTCCATAATTGTAGCACGAATTTGGCAAATTACGCACAGATAGTTAATTAGTTATTTATTTATTTATTAATTAATGTTATTTTTATTACTCTTTTTTTGTACATAATTAATAAGTTTAACAAGCATGACTCTCTACCAGTACTAAAGAAAAAACAAAACAAAATTCAATTCACAAGGGAGAATTTAAACACAAGAATTTCCATCACAAGAATCTCATCTTTACATGACTTGAATCGCGGCTCGAGGCCCGGTCTGAATATACCAAATAATATTAACACGCGAGGATCTCGTCCTCAATTCTGAATCACAAGTAATATGCATATCGTGCCAATCGAAACATTCCTTTTCTTTCATTTAAATATTTTTCTGTTAAGCAAAATTTCAACACGTAATGGTAAACACAATTGTCCCCATAGAATCTCTCAATAAAAGTATTCACATAAGTAGATTTTTAGAGTTACGAAGCTCACCCGAGAGTGGAGCATATTAGAAGAATTTTATTAGATACGCATAATCGAATTAAGTTCCAAAAATCATCACTTTATAATAATTAGAGATTGTTCTTGTAATGAAACCATTTAATGTAACGACCTCATCCATACCATAGAAAATATATCAACAGACTGGGTCTCCACCTCTAGGAATCTAACCTCCACTTTCGCCATTCCGACTCCTTTTTCCCTAGGTGGTCATGTAGTTAAGTTGTAGCTGTAGTGGGGCACGTAGCCTGAGTGCTCTAATGAAATATGACTCTCCCAAGTCTAGGGAAATTTCTACCACTAGCCGACATAAAGTATCAACCTGCCATGAATCGTCCAAAATTTACAATCATTTTTTTAGTCTTTTAATGAGTCTGGGGACTCGCCCTCTGGCTGTACGTAGGAGTATGACGGGTTAACTTACCGAACCTGATGGCATATTCCGATACCGTCGTATGACCTGACGCCACCGTGACTTCCACGTTGAGTAGAATTTTGTAGACTTCCAGTTGTTTGAATAACTCCTTCGGTACTGAGGTATCGGGTTATTAAGGAGGTAGACGTACCGAAATTCCCAGCTTTAACTCTTGCAAAATCCCCGGCCTTATACATTCCAAACCAAAACCGATAAAACACGCATCCTCACAATCTATTCCTTGACAGTGGACTTCCCTCACGTGGCACGAAGTCATAGGTCACAACACCTGATAATCCACGTTGTTAAACTTCACAGCTCATATAAATCAACCCAGTTGCTTTACGCTTATTCCCATGGTGTGCAATACCTCATAGAGGCGGTCAAGAAAATCATGCGGGTCCCCAAAAGATATACCACTGAAATGGAGTGGAACTTATTGGTAACTTGTCCAACCTCAATAAACGGACTAGTGCATCCTGCAACCATGGAGTAGCTATAATCCCTCCGGAATCTGATCTAGTCCACATATACTGACTGAGCTAGAACCTCCACATCCAGATCCGTTTAAGTCTGTACAATAGGTGCTCATGTTCGAGCTTTAGACTGCGCTCTGCTTCTGTCTCTTCCCTTGATCGTAGCTCTCATTGGGGCTTCAACTCTTGTCCGATCGCAGACGATTCACCTGTTGTCAAGATCAGTAAGGGGACAAGAGTAGGCAAGTTCAATCGTCGATGATAGAATAAATTTGCCCGATGGAGGTGAAGAAATGTGGAGTTATTCCTAACATTGCAGCCTCTGGGGGTTAAGTACAGACGTCTCCGTACCGATCCCTCAGACTCTACCAAGTTTGTCCGTGAGTTGTGAGACCTAAGCAACCTAGAGCTCTGATAACAACTGTCACGACCCGAAATCCCACCTTTGGGCCATGACTGCGTCTAACATTGCACCCGCTAGACTAGCCAACGTACACAATTACATTAACATATTAACACAAAAATAACAGAAATAACTAGAACATTTTATATTCCACTTTAAGTACGGAAGCAGATAAATTCTGAATTACTTACAAAAACCCATGGCACGATTCGTTTACAATATCCCAGAATCTGGAGTCACTAACTCACGAATTGTCTATGAGATTACTAAATACAAGGTCCAAAGAAATAATACATAACTGACTCGAACTAAGAAAAACAAGACAGAATGGAAAGATAAGGATGGAGGAGACTCCAAGGCCCACGAACGTCTGCGGGTCTACCTTGAAATCTCCGGAATGGACTGAAGGATGCTCCCTCAATTAGTGTCCACCGGGTCCGGCTGCGGGATCTGCACAACATAGAGAAGTGCAGGTGTAGCATCAGTACAATCGACCCCATGTACTAAGCAAGTGTTGAGCCTAACCCCGGCCGAAGTAGTGGCGAGGCTAGACACGACAACGGTAACCTACCTGTACAGTTCTACCAAAAATATAGCAAGGAAGTAACAAATATTTTAACAGATAAACAAGTAATACGGGGACAAGCAAGGGGGGGGGGGTGTGGCAACAAGTAAGAAGCAAAATGAGATGTCGAACACAGTAAATAAACAGATAAATGAATGGCACGACATCACCCTTCGTGCTTTTACTCTCGTCCTCACGATGCAACAAGTAAATAAATGAAATGATTGCAATAATAAATTAAATGAATGGCGCGGCATCACCCTTCATGCTTTACTCTCTTCCTCACAGTGCAATAATGAATAAATGAGATGAATGGCACGGCATCACCCTTCGTGCTTTTACTCTCTTCCTCACATTGCAATAATAAATAAATGAATGATATGAATGAATGGCACGACATCACCCTTCGTGTTTTACTCTCTTCCTCACATTTCAATAATAAATAAATGAATAATATGAATGAATGGCACGGCATCACCTTTCGTGCTTTACTCTCTTCCTCATATTGCAATAATAAATAAATGAATTATATGAATGAATGGAACGACATCACCCTTCGTGCTTTACTCTCTTCCTCACATTGCAATAATAAATAAATGAATAATATGAATGAATGGCATGGCATCACCCTTCGTGCTTTACTCTCTTCCTCACATTGCAATAATAAATAAATGAATAATATGAATGAATGGCACGGCATCACCCTTCGTGATTTACTCTCTTCCTCACCCAAGTAATATCAACAACAAATAACAACTTGGCAAGGAATGTAACATAGTGGAAGTACAAATCATAATCACCTATCAAGGAAAAAATATCAGTCAATATCATAACATTGCCCGGCAAGGGTCTCAGCTATAACCAATCTTTTCAAGTATATCCTTTAACAAATTGGGTCCTCAAACGAACCATTTTATCACAAGTTTATCAACAAGGATTTTCAACAAACAATCAACTTCCAAGTAGAAACAATTTCATGATACAATTAAAATGGAAGTAATAACACGAAATTCATCAAAATAGACTCACGGGCATGCTTGACACACAATGCATAGGTACTCGTCACCTCACCTATGTGTTGAACATGATAAACACTTAGCACCTTGCGCACAATACCTATTCCCTCACCAAAGTTAGGCAAGACACTTACCTCGGGTCCGAAATTAGCAATTCAAACTTTTAACACCGCCCTTCCTTTTGAATTCAACTCCATAACAACGATATCTAGACATTATTAACTTAATAATATCAATACTGACTCATTTATACAATCCCATAGCCTAAATATACAATTCCTAGCATTCTTCCAAAAATACCAAAATTCGACCCCTGGCCCGCTTGGTCCAAACACGAGGCTCAAACCAAAACCTGATTACGCATACCCCCACGAGTTCAAGTATATAATTTGTTTTGAAATCCGACCCCAAATGGAGGTTGTATTACCCAAAATCCCATAACCCTAACTCTACCCAAAACCTCTAATTTCTACTTTGATTTCAGGATTTTAGGCCTAGATTGTAGGGTGAAATCTTGTAAAAAGAAGTTAAGGAATAAAGAAAATTAGTTAGAAATCACCTACTAATGTTTTGGAGAAGAAGTGCTACAACTTTTATTTTTGAATCGTCTCACAATTTCCTGTGGATCAAAAGATATAAGCCTCTAAAGACGGACCAGTGACCCAGCCCCTCCACCGCGGACCACGAAAAATGGACTACGGCCGCGAAGCTCCCCCTGAGGTCCCCCACCGCAGTCAGCAAAAAATGGACCACGGACCGCGGTGATGGGTTAAGAGAACTGACCACTCTGACCTACAACAGCTATATTTTAGCCTAAGGACACCCCGGGACCTACCCGGGACCCAACCCGGGACCTACCTGGGACCCAAACACGAGGCTCAGACCAAAACCTGATTACGCATACCCCCACGAGTTTATGTATATAATTTGTTTTGAAATCCGACCCCAAATGGAGGTTGTATTACCTAAAATCCCATAACCCTAACTCTACCCAAAACCTCTAATTTCTACTTTGATTTCAGGATTTTACGCCTAGATTGTAGGGTGAAATCTTGTAAAAAGAAGTTAAGGAATAAAGAAAATGACTTAGAAATCACCTACTAATGTTTTGGAGAAGAAGGGCTACAACTTTTATTTTTGAATCGTCTCACAATTTCCTGTGGATCAAAAGATATAAGCCTCTGAAGTCGGACCAGTGACCCAGCCCCTCCACCGCGGACCGCGAAAACACGACTGCGGCCGCGAAGCTCCCCCTGAGGTCCCCCACCGCGGTCAGCAAAAAATGGACCGCGGACCGCGGTGGTGGGTTCAGAGAACTGACCCCTCGGACCTGCAACAACTATATTTTAGCCTAAGGACACCCCGGGACCTACCCGGGACCCACCCGAGCCCTCGGAACTTAAAACCGAGCGTTCCAACAAGTCCCAAATCATCCCAAGAACTAATTCGATTAATGAAACCACCAAAATTACATAAAAAACAATGAATTGAACATCAAAATCATTAGAATTTTCTCAATCTTCATAAACTATCAAATTTTCCATTTTTGATCCGAAACACGTCGAACCAAGTCTGTTTTACACTAAATTTTACAGATAGCTCGTATAATACATATAAAACCTGTTCCGAGCTCCAGAACCATAATACGGGCCCGGTAACACAGATTTCACATAAAAATTCATTTTCAAAAGTCTTTATTATTTTTCAGAAAACAATTTTCTTTACAAATTCATTTCTCGGGCTTGGGACCTAGAAATTGGATTCCGAGCATACGTCCAAGTCCCATATTTTCCTACGGACCCTCCGGGACCGTCAAATCACGAGTTTGGGTTCGTTTACAAAAAATGTTGACCAAAGTGAACTTTAATCAATTAATTATTATAAATTTCAACTTTTCATCAAGTTTTCACATAAAAGCTTCCTGCCTACACGCCCAAGCTGTGCACGCATATCGAGGTGAGATTAACGGAGGCTTTCGGGGCCTCAGAACACAGATTTGGCTAAATTAACATAGAATGACCTTTTGGGTCATCACGATTACCCTCTCCCGGAGATCATACACATCTAGAACACATAATCTTCCTTGGCACCGCAACATACCGTCATCATTGCCGAGTGAAAAAGCTGGAATCTTGTGATTGAAAATTGCTTCCCTCAATTGCACCAATGCTGGATCTCTGAATTGCTTTTCCTTAACTTCCGCTACAAGCGAAGACTCCGCTCCATTACGCACCACGGCATCCCCCTCATTTGAGGTCGAAAGACAGACCCCAAGACTGGCCAACTGATAAACCTCTCGAGCCAAAGGCCTCTGATCGACTTCTAAATGTGCCAAGCTACCCATGGATTTCCACATTCGCCTTTCTTGGATGGTACAAAATATTCATATCATAATCTTTGAGCAATTCTAACCACCTTCGCTGCCTTAAATTCAACTCCTTCTGCTTGAATAGATAGTGAAGACTCTTCTGGTCTATGAACACGTCCACATGGACCCCATAAAGATAATGCCGCAAGATTTTCAATGCAAACACAACCGCTGCGAGTTCCAAATCATATGTCGGATATTTCATCTCGTGATTCTTGAGCTGCCTTGAAGCATACGCTATTACCTTACCACCTTGCATCAACACACACCCCAAACCAACCCTCGAAGCATCACAATAAACCACAAATCCTTCTGTACCTTCTGGCAATGTCAACACCAGTGCCGAAGTCAATCTTGATTTCAATTCCTGAAAACTCTTTTCACAAGCATCGGACCACTGAAACTTGACTGCTTTCTGCGTTAGCTTAGTCAATGGGGAGGCGAGAGTAGAAAATACCTCCACAAACCTTCGATAATACCCATCTAGACCCAAGAAACTGCAAATCTCCGTCGGGGTCGTTGGTCTAGGACAATCCTTCACCGCTGCGATCTTTTGGGGATCAACTTGAATCCCTGCCCTAGCAACAACATGGCCCAAAAAGGTGACTGATTCTAGCCAAAACTCACATTTAGAAAACTTTGCATACAACTGGTGTTGCTGAAGAGTTTGCAGAACTGCCCTGAGGTTATTAACATGATCTTCCTGACTTCGGGAATAGACAAGGATATCATCAATGAATACTATCACGAAGGAGTCAAGAAACAACTTGAAAACCCGATTCATAATATCCATAAAAGCTTCTGGGGCGTTGGTTAGCCCAAAAGACATTACTAGAAATTCAAAGTGCCCATAACGAGTCCTGAAGGCGGTCTTAGGAATATCCTGCTACCTGATCTTTAACTGGTGATACCCGGACCATAAGTCAATCTTTGAGAAGAATCTGGCACCTTGCAACTGATCGAACAAATCATCTATCCGAGGTAGTGGATATTTATTCTTGATGGTGACCTTGTTGAGCTGCTGATAATCAATACACATTCGAAGCGATCCATCCTTCTTCCTGACAAAACCGGTGCGCCCCAAGGCGACACACTTGGCCGAATGAAACCCTTTTCTAATAGATCTTTCAATTATTCTTTTAACTCTCTCAATTCTGCTGGCGAAATCATATACGGTGGAATAGATATTGGATGCGCATCTGGAAATACATCAATCCCGAATTTGATCTCTCTATCTGGCGGAATCCCAGGAAGCTCATCCGAAAACACTTCATGAAACTCATTCACAACAGGCACAGACTTGGGAGCAGGCACCTCTGAAGTGGTGTCCGCAACCCGGACCAAATGATAGATGCACCCCTTCCGGATAATCTTGGAGGCCTTAAGATAGGAAATAAACCTACCTATTGGCACAACATCATTCCCCTTCATTCGATAACTAGCTAATTAGGAAACCCGCGCCTCATAATTCTGGTTCGGCAGTCGAGTTTAGCAAAGCACGAGTAAAGCAAATCCATTCCCATGATCACATCAAAATCTAGCATTCCTAGCTCAATAAGATAGGTCGTGGTATCTTGACCACACACCGTGACAACACAATTCCTATAGACTCGCGCGACCGTAATAGAATCACCAATCGGAGTCGGCACTGAGAACGACTCATGAAGCTTTTCGGGTTCTATCACAAAGTGCGAAGCAATAAATGGAGTATCATATGAAAATGAAGACCCGAGATCAATAAGAGTATAAACATCATGCGACTGGACAATCCGAATACATGTGACAACATCTGGAGAAGCCTCCGCACTCTGGCGACCACTCAAATCATAGAACCAACTGGATCCCCCTTGACCCCGTGCTCTACCCCTAGCTGCACCGCGCCCTACTACAGTTGGAGGGCGTGCTGAAGATGTAGCAGCCGAAGAACTGGACGGCTGAGCAGTACCTCTACCTGTGCCCTAGTTGGGCGCATGGCAATCTTGCTGAACATGGCCCCTCACTCAACATCTATTGCATACCGGAATATCCAGGTAACATGGCCCAGAACGGTACCTCCCACACTTAGGACATAGGACCCTCCGATCCTGCTGAAACCTCCCACCAGAACAACTTGACTGGTGGAACCTCCTTCCATATGAACCGTGCCCAAAGCGACCTCCCTACTGATAGTTGTGCCCTGATGGCGGCACACTGGCTGAAGACTGAGCATAGGACTCAGATGGCCCTACTGACCCTCTCCCAAGGGCTGATCTCCCACCTCCAACTAAACTCCTAGGGTTGCCCGCTGACCGAGCCCTACTACTATTCTCCCTCTCCATTCTTATCTTCAATTTCCGAGCCTCCGTAGCCTGGGAAAAACCCACAATCTTACCATAGTTCATATTCGAATGTAAAGCAGCTGTAGCAGCCTCATTGACAACCAAGGGACTAAGGCCCTGAACAAACCGATGAACTCTGGCCTCCATAGTCGGCATCATATGGGTAGCATACTTGGACAAGCGTACGAACTCCATATGGTACTCCCACTTACACATGTGGCCCTGCTTAAGGACCTCAAACTCTGCAGCACGGGCTTCTATAACCTCGGCAGGCAAGAAATGATCCATGAAAGCATCTACAAACTCGACCCACCTCGCCGGAGGGCTCCCCTCTCCACGATAATTCTCCCACATCTCAAACTATGAATATGCTGCCCCCTTTAGACGATAGGAAGCTAACTCAACTCCCGCTGCTTCAGCAACCTTCATAACCCGGAGAGTCTTGTACATTTCATCTACAAAATCTTGAGGATCGGCCTTTGGGTCGGTGCCTCTGAACTCTGGAG
The DNA here is from genome assembly GCA_005239495.1 of Nicotiana undulata. NCBI lineage: Eukaryota > Viridiplantae > Streptophyta > Magnoliopsida > Solanales > Solanaceae > Nicotiana > Nicotiana undulata. The sequence goes on from ML291774.1 coordinate 101,800, forward strand.
GGGCTAACCGCAGAAATTGGTTGACCCTAGAACCTGAAGAATCCCCTTGCTCGCTAGAGGACGCATGGGCAGCCTGCGATCTTTGGGCCTGGGAGGCCACTAACTGAGTCAACATCTGAATAGCTCCCATGAGGTCCCTATCAGAAATACTGGGACCGGAAGCTGGGATTGAGGAAGGATCAGGAACACCAGCGGGAGGGATTTCAGTACCCTCCGCTGGAGCGAGAATAGGGATAGACTAGCCTGGTACGGAGGAGTCATGCAGATTCAAGGTCAGGGAATCATTCTCACCCGCACCATCATATATAGGATTTACGGCCACATTTGGGGTGGCATTGGCCTCTAGGATGAGCCGAGCTCTCTTCTTCGGCGCCATTTACTAAAACTCTGGCCAATGCACGAGTTCGATAGAGACATTCTCACCTATCACTTCATCGCACGATACAGAGTAATAATGAAAGGGTATTTTCCTAAAATTCCATGCAACCCCCTAATTACAGATATGGTCGACAACACACTGATAAAAAGGGATCTACTAGACACGGCTCCGAGACATCCTAAGACGCTTTTAAAACCTTAGGCTCTGATACCAAGTTTGTCACGCCCCAAAATCGAGGGACGAGACCGGCGCCTGACCAGATGAACCCAGTCAAGTGGACCTGGATTACCTTTCCTACCCAACTTATTGCCCCGTGTTCATAACTTTCATTATTCCATGTGAGTTAGACAATGTAGATTCAAAGTACAATTTACAACATGATTCCATTTTTCCTCTTTTTAACTTTCAACAATAGATAATCCCAAAACATACAAGTTAAATACAATATTTCTGATTTGCGATCAAAATTTACGAGTGAGTACAACTATCACCCAAAATAGATATATATGTATATACAACCCACACAGTGTCTACAGAGCCTATAAGAGTTCTAGGAGTTTTACATAAACTTGCCGGCAAAAAGGCCCCGGCTATACCTTTTACAACATAAGCAAAAAGAGAATGGTATAATCCACACACCGCCCCGAGAAGGAGTGGGGCTCACCAAAACTGCGGAAGAGATGAAGAGGAGGCACCACTAATGACGGGCTGAGCTACCTGCTATGGAACCACCTACATCCATATAAAAGATGTAGCGCCCCCGGCAAAAGGGACGTTAGTACCGTGGAATAGTACTAGTATGTATGAACAAGCTTTACTCTAAGTAAAATCAAACAATACACAGATCAGAGACAGTTAATTGAACCAACAAGTATTGCACAGAAATAGAAACAACCACAATCAAGAGTTTCACAGATCCTCATTTCAACACAACCACATTCCACCCTTATTCCTTCTCAATATTTCCTCCCTTATTGCTTCCCGTTGCAGCGTGCAACCCGGTCCCACCGTACAATCATATTTCAGCCTTATTACATTCTATTGCGGCGTACAACCCGATCCCACTGTACAATTCACATTCCACCCTTGTTACCTCTCCACCCTTATTACCTCATGTTGCGGCGTGCAACCCAATCCCACCGAACATTCACATTTCATAGCAAAAATAACAACCCATAATTCACTCACAAGGCTTCATATCGTCAAGAGTACACTTTCATAACAATCAAATAATCATGTGTTCATAATATTCGTTATCAATCAATAATTCAATAACAAGGATTCCTATCAACAAGAATACAAATTCATTACGACCAACAATCCGTATAAAAATTAAGGCACGATAAACCTTGCCAAACAAGGGGTCATGTACAATATTACCATGGTGATTTAGTTCAATTGAATCAAGTCACATCTCCTTCCTCATCACTTGTTACACAACCCTTATAACTTAGATACATTCATACATTTATATTCTATACCATTCTTTTATACCAACATATTCAAGCATTTAACGAACCTTGCACATGATAGTGTAATCACAAGAAATCATCTTTCACAGTTTCAATTAACATGATAATCGACTAAGAGAATCAGAGAAAGAAATCTTACACCCCAATACTTCAGAACAATCAATTCGCATATACTAAGAAATAAACTCATACCGAAGGCTTCGGCACTACAAGGTGACTCTACAAAGATTAAAGTTAGCCATACATACCTCGAGTCGAATTTCCCCTGTTTAATTTCTATAACAAATCACCGGACCGTCTAGAACCGTCAATCTATTCAACAATGTGACATGTTTCACTTAGAATTAGGAAGCTTGAATTCAACTGGGCATTTTATCAAACAGTATGTGACCCCCTTTAGATTACTAAACCTCTTTTTGAGAATAATTACCAAAACTTGTTTCCCTTTACTAGATTATGGAGTTTAACTCACATGCATGCAAGGTCTCAACTTTACTTTTCAAGAACCAACCTATGTGTGCTTTATTCTTAACCAAACTATGATAAATTGGGGAAATAGGGTGAAGACTTCCCTCTTTGAGTGAAGAAGATGACAATAACTCGATAATTTCCGGGCTTGAGTGATTTTGGAAAATCAAATTGGATTATGTTGAAACCTTCTCTCTCAAGAACTCTATTTTTCCCTCTCTACTCTTGGTCAGAAGATCATTAAAAATGAAAGGAAGAGGTGTTTTATTAAATTGGGGGTCAGGTTTTAAATTTAGAAAATACGAGCCCCGACACAGAAATGCGGCCAGGAATGCGATCACATTCTTGCTATGCCGTCCCCATTATTATCGCAGAAATGGCCCTCAAATGGGCCAAAATTGGAGAACAATCTTCCCAGGTATGCAACCACTATGCGATCCGCATACCTGTTATGAGATTGCATAGTGCGTCGCATACCCTCCCTCGCAAAAACCATGGGGCAAGAATGCAACAACTATGTGGTCCGCATACCCAAAATGCGATCGCATTCTGGGCCGCATAGTTGACCTCAATTTGGACAGTAGCATGTCCAGGTATGCAACCACTATGCGGTCCGCATACCTGTTATGCGATCGCATAGTGCGTCACATAACGCGCAATTCCTGGAAAATATTATCTTTTAAGTTTTGGGATACTTTTTAATCGAAATGGGTCCGTTTTAAGAATTTCTACAGTTATAACAACATAAGGACCTATTCGGGAATTATTTTAGACATGAAATTTTACGGGTATTTACAGGTATACCTTTTGTTCCGACAGATACTCGATCAATATCACCTATTTAAGTTCCTCGATCGTGGACTTCATCGCGTCTGATTCCTCAGGGGCGGCAAAAGCTCGAGGAGTTAGGAAATCTCCTTCTTTGTCCTCGACCACCTGTTCCTCGATCACCAACTCCTCAAGCTCACCCGAGGATATAAGTTGTGATCGCTATTTGGCTACCCATTTGTCCTTAACGCTCGACTTTTCCGATGTAGATGGCATCGATACTGGTGCCAAGTCATGGACTGCAAACGTCTCCTTAGTTGCATGATGCTCCCCATATATCGTTTTCATGCCATCTTTTGTTGGGAACTTCATCATTTGATGAAGGGTTGATGGCACTTCCCTCGTGCTGTGAATCCACGGCCTTCCAAGCAAAGAATTATACCTCATGTCACCTTCGATGACATGAAACTTTGTGTCTTGTATGGTTCTGGCCACGTTCACTGGGAGGATATTGCCCCCTTCGTTGTTTTACTTGCCATGCAGAAGCCATTCATGACTCGAGATGCTGGTATGATTTGGTCAAACAACCCGAGCTGCTCGACGACCCTCGGTCTGATTATATTTGCTGAGCTACTTGGATCCACAAGAACACGTTTAACTTGAACTTTTTTTAAAACAATAGAAATTACCAGTGCATCATTGTGAGGCTAAGATAAGCCCTCGATGTCTTCGTCGTTGAATGTGAAGGTGTCCTCGGGCATGTAGTTCTGAGTCTGCTTCTCCCTTGTGATTGATACTTTAGTGTGTTTGAATATGGGTCCCTGTGACGTCAAATCCGCCGATAATCATGTGAATAACATGTTAAGGTTCCTCCAATTCATTCTTCCTGTTGGCATCTCTTTCTATGAAATGGTTCTTGGCCTTATTGCTTAGAAATTCCCGACGATGCCCTTCATTGAACAATCGAGCAACCTTCTCTCTCAGTTTCCTGCAATCCTCGGTACTGTGCCCATGTGTACCGTGATACTTGCACATTAAGTTGGGACTCCTCTGACAAGGATCGATTTGTATGGGCTTAGACCATTTGGTATCTCTAAATTTCCCAATGGCCGAGACGATACTCGAGGAATCGATGCTAGAATTGTATTCTGATAATCGAGGCGCCTCCGCCGGTCTTGAATGCCTATCAAACCTGGTCTTGCTCATGAGTCCCAGAGATCTATGTCCTTGATCAACTCTTCGATTATTTTGGGGTATATTGCACCTCGATTTGTTACTCTACTCTTTGGCGTATGGCTGATATCTCTCATTGTTCGGCCTTGGTTCCCTATCTGTATCTCTCGATTCCATTTTTGCTAATCTACTTGAATAAACCGAGCCCGAGGGGGCTCCCAGGTGATCATCTTCAAGCATAATTTTCGACTGATATTTGTTCTGCACATCCGCCCAAGTCATGGAGGGATACACGATCAAGTTCTGCTTCACCTGTCTCGATGCTATAGAGCTCCGCTTGTTTAGCCCCTGTGTGAAATATTGAATACCCGAGTCATCGGATACTGGTGGCAACTACATTCGTTCCAACTAGAACCGGGATACAAATTCCCTCCACATGTCATTGTCACTTTGCTTGATTTTTAATACATATGACTTCCTTGTTGTAGCCTTTATAGCACCAGCATGTGCCTTTATAAACGAATCTGCCAACATGGAAAACGAATCAATAGAGTTCGGGAGAAGGTTATGGTACCAAATCATGGTCCCTTTGGAAAACGTTTCCCCAAACATCTTTAGTAGAACAGGCTCGATCCCGTCGTCCTCTAAATCATTTCCTTTTATACCACAAGTATATGTGGTGATGTGCTCTTTGGGATCGGTAGTCCCATTGTATTTGGGAATGTCCGGCATGCGAAACTTCTTCGGAATAGGCTTCGGGGCCGCACTCGAGAGGAATGGTTTTTGCACAAACGTTTTAGAGTCAAATCCTTTCAAAACCGAAGGTGCTCCCGGTATTTTGTCGACCCTCCAGTTGTACGTTTCCACTTTTTTATCGTGGTCCTCGATCCTTTTCTCTCCCGAGTCGATCCTCTTTGTGAGTTCTTCGAGTATACTTATGATTGTGGTGTCAGTTCCTGATCTAGTTTTGCTCGACCTTTCCGGCACTAGTTCAGCACGATAAGTAGTTTCTGGTCCCCCCACACTCGGGGTCTTTTGCTGGCTTTGCAACTGAGCGATGGCAATCTGTTGTGCTTGCAACATTTCAAAAATCACTTAGAGACTGTCTTCCACATCTCCTCAACCTAGTGTTCTTTGGCCACTATGTTGCACTTCTTCATGCACGCTTCCTCCAACTCCGTGCCCAAGTCAACGTTTGTAGATATGTGTGAACCAATATCGGCAGGGTTAGGAACTGGTGCTACCCCAGGGTTGAGCGGTGGCACACCGGCCCCTGAAGCTATTGTATTTTCATTTTCCCCATGGAATCCAAGGCCGTCGCTACCATGCACTGGTGTATTTGCTGAGTTCGACATGTTTTAGCCTGAAATCAAAGAACCTTTGACAAGAAAAAGTGTGAAGAATAACGTATGTTATCGGAAAACTAGTATTGAAATAATCACTATTATCTTTAACCCCACGGTGGGCGCCAAACTGATTGCCTCAAAAATACGAGTAACAATTAAATTTGATTTGTGGTTTTAAAGATACTTGATCTAGTCCAATAGTAATTAATATGTAAATAATATAGAGAATAAATGAGAAGAATTGATGAACCAAACCAGTGTTACTCGGGCACTAAGGACCTCGAGGGGGTTAAAAGTGATAAAATAAGAACAATAAAGTAAGAACAGTAAAGCTAGAGAACAAGTATGAAGCACAATGAACGAGAAACTAAGATTGTATATTCTTTTTTCAATGATTAGATGATGTTACAAATGATTGGGGTCCCCTTTATATAGGAGGGGAAATCCTAAATAAGGTACATTTCTATTTATAGTAAAGAATTTTATTGGTGCAGCTGTATAACAACCTAAGACATATTTGTACTAATTCGTACAAATCTATCCCCGAATTCGCGCCATGATCTTTGGGGACATGGCGAAAATCTTTTCCTCTCCATAACAAACTCATAAAGGTATTATTTGGCATTGGTTGTACCTAGCTTCACCACTTAACGAGAAACCAGGACCTCAGACCTCTTATTCCAACTTCAAACCCGAGCTAGACCTTTTTTTGAATTTCTGCCCTCGAGGCAACATCTCAAGCCTACGAAATCGGGCTTCCTGATTTTGACCGTATACACTATTAATCCACCCAAGTCGGCACTCATCAACTGAATACCCAAATCTGCTGCCTCCCACAAAGGAACAACTGAAAGAACTACCACTTCATCCACTTTCCAGACTAGGCGACATAATGCAACTATAGTCAAGCATCCATAGCCCTTCGTAGTGTATGATACAGAGTACCACAAGTCTTGGAACCAACGAAGGTAAGACCAACTCCTAACCATACTCAAATCCGAAAATCCTCAAATGTTTTATATGAGTGTTGAACCTGTCGGAACCTTCACGAAAGTCATTCACCTTACTTTAAATCATACTTGATGAAACCTTCCTCAAATCATAGCCGCTCCACAAGCTATAAGCTTAAAGGTAGTACTAACATCCTCCAAGAATCTGAATTATCCCATGTTTTCAGAAACTCATGACCTTCCTTTCAAAACCTAGCCGCAAAATTTTCCATGAAATATCAATCCCACACGGTGCACCATTTCTATTATACTATCAAATGAAAACGCGAGGATCCAATTCTCAATTGTGAATAACAAGTAGGATAGATATTCCATCAAACCAAAAACTTCCACTTAATATATATCTAAAACAAAATCACAATCTGTAGAGAAACCCCATAGCTATAGAGTACGTCATCTGCAAGTCGTGGCCCAACCATCGCAAACTCTTCGCAATCCATTTTCAAATAACCAAATCATTAGAACTGAATCTCTCTAAATGAGCCAAGTCATGTAGACTGCTAAGTGTAAGACTAACTCAACATGAAAAACCCTGCACTAAAGAACCCTTCAAGGAATCTGAAGATGTTTCTTTAACTTTTCCAATACCGAAAGGTACAATCACTAATGATACATAGTACCACAAGTCTCGGCACCATCCAAGGTAAGCCCTAACTCCTAATTATACTCAAAAATTTGAAAATCCTTCAATGTCACATATGAGTTTTGAACATGTCAGAACCTTCTTGAAATTCATTCACCTTTCTCTAAATCATACTTGTTGAAACCTTCCTCAAATCATAGTCGTTGCACAAACTCATCCTAGTCCGAGAGCTAATATAACACATGACCATCCAAACCGATAGTCAATGGAAGACTCTGCCATTTGGCTCGAATCCATAAAACACATCGTATGCAACTCATAGCACCCTTCCTTCGTAGTTGCTCCAGTCTCGCACTATTAATCAACTTAATACTTTATAAACTCAAGCCAACTACCCAAGTGCCTTGAAATGATAATATATGCACTCCACTGAGTAGAATCCTTGTACAAAACACACAACCTCAAACCATATCGACTAACCTCAAATAAACATCTTCACATGTCCCTACTAAGATCACAAAAACTAGCCAACCAATTAATCCTCCCAAGTCTGCACTCATCAACCAAATACAAAAACCCACTGCCTCCCACAAAGAATTAACTAAAAGACCTACCACCGCATCCTATTTCGATACTACAAAAAATAAGGCAACTATATTCAAGTGTGTATAGCCTTCATAGCCCATACACATCATCACAAACTATCGGTGCAAAGTTAATACCAAAAGCGCAACATGACATACAAGTGAATGGAAGAAAATCAAAGCTATAAGCTTCAAGGTGGTACTAACATCCTATAAACATGTGAAATATCCAATGTTGTCTAGAACTCATAACCTCCCTTTCAAAACATATCCGCAACCTTTCCCATGAAATCTCAATCCCACGCGGCGCACCATTTCAATCATACAATCACATGAAAACGTGAGGATCCCATTATCAGTTCTGAATCACTAGTAGGATAGACATGCCATCAACCGAAACCTCCAACTAACTAAATATCGTAGAAAAAGATCACAACATGTAGACAACCCCCATACCTATAGAGTACATTATCTTCAAGTCGTTCCCCAACCATCGCAAACTCTTGAGAATCCATTTGCACATAACAAAATCATTAGAACTAAATCCCTTTAAATCAACCAAGACATGTAGACTGCTAAGTGCAAGAGTACCTCAACATGATAATGCCTGCACTAAAGAACCCTTTAAGGAATATGAAGATGTTTCTTTCACATGAATAATGACAAAAGGTAAAATCTTTAATGATACAAAATAGCACAAGTCCTGGCACCATCTAATGTAAGCCCCAACTCCTAACCATACTCAAATCCAAAAATCCTTAAATGTCACATATGAGTACTGAACTTGTTGGAACCTTCTCAAGATTCATTCACCTTGATCTAAATCATACTTTATGAAACCTTCCTCAAATTACAGCCTCTCCACAAGCTCATCCTAGTCTGAGAGCAAATATAATGCATGACTATCAAATCCGATAGTCAGTGGTAGACTCTGCCACTTGCCTTGAAGCCATAGAACACATCGTCTACAACTCATAGCACCCTTCGTTCGTAGTTGGTCCGGTCTCCCATTTTTAATCAACTGAATACTTCATAAACTTATGTGACTCTACTCATAAATCACTACAAAGACTCTACCAAGTACATACTCACCCAAGTGACAGTCAAGCCGACCTTTCCAAGTTCCTTGAAATGATAATATATGCATTCCACTTAATAGAAGCCTCGTACGAAACACACAACCTAAAATCCCGTCATCTAGTCTCAAACCAACAAATCATCATGTCCCTATCACAAAAACTAGGCAACCAATTAATCCTCCCAAGTCTGCACTAATCAACCAAATAAAAAAATCCACAGCCTCCCACAAAGGAACAACTTAAAGACTTACAAACGCATCTGCTTCCGAGATTTGACGACATAATCAAACTATAGTCAAGCATCCATAGCCCATCGTGTCCATACACATCATCACGAACTATTGGTGCATAGCTAATACCGAATGCGCAACATCATGTATGGGTGAATGGAAGGAAATCAAAGCTATAATCTTCAAGGTAGTACTAACATCCTCTAAGTATATGAAATATCCCATATTGTGTAGAACTTATGACCTTCTTTTCAAAACCTAATCGCAACCTTGTCCATGAAATCTCAATCCCACATGGCGCACTACCTCTATCATACTATAAAATGAAAATGCGAGGATCCCATTCTCAACTCCGAATCACAAGTAGGACAGACATTCCATCAATCGAAAACCTTCCACTAACTAAAACTAGTAGAAAAACATCATAACACGTAGCAAACCTCATACCTATAGAGTACGTCATCCGGAAGTCGTGGCCCTACCATCGCAAACTCTTCGGAATCCATTTGCACGTAACCAAATCACTAGAACTAAATCCCTCTAATTCAACCAAGTCATGTAGACTACTAAGTGCAAGAGTACCTCAACATGAAAATGCTTGCACTGAGGAACCCTTTAAGGAATCTGAAGTTGTTTCTTTCACATTCTAACACCAAAAGGTAGAATCACTAATGATACATATTAACCATCCAAGTTAAGTCCCAACTCCTAACCATACTCAAATTTGAAAATCCTTAAATGTCACATATTAATGTTGAACCTATCGGAACCTTTTTGAAAGTCATTCACCTAGCTCTAAATCATGCTTGATGAAACCTTCCTCAAATCACAGACTGTGATGACCCAAAAGGTCATCTTATATAAATTTAATTATGACTGTGTTCTGAGTCCCCGAAAGCCTCCGTTAAATCTCACCTCAATGTGCGTGCGCAACCCAGGTGTAGTCGGGAAGCCTTTATGTGGAAACTTGATAAAGAGTTGAATTTAGGATAATTAATTGAATAAAGTTGACTTTGGTCAACATTTTTTTGGTAAACGGACTCGGACCCATGATATGGCAGTCCCGGGAGGTCTGTAGGAAAATGTGGGACTTGGGCGTACGCCCGCAATCGAATTCCGAGGACCCAAGTCCGAGAAATGAGTTTTTAAAGAAAATTGCTTTCTGAAAATAATAAAGGCTTATGAAAATGAACCTCGATGTAAAAACTGTGTTGTCAGGCCCGGAACAGGTTCAATATGTGTTATTTAAGTTATTTGTGAAATTTGGTAAGAAATAGACTTGATTAGACGGGTTTCAGGTCAAAATGGGAAATTTAGAGTTAATGAAGTTTTGAGGATTTTCATAGAATTTGAAATTTGGTTTGGAATGTGATTTTATGTTACCGAGGTCCGAATGAAATTTCGAGACCGGGAATAGTTCCGTTATGTCATTTATGACTTGTCTGCAAAATTTGAAATCATTCCGAGTAGTATAGGCCGGTTCGGCGCATTGAAATGAATTCTAGAATCTTAAGTTCTTAAGCATGATTCAATTTGGTTTTGTGGTTGAATTCTCAGTTTCATTGTTTATTTTCGCATTACGGAAGTTCGAGCGAGTCCGTATCATGAATACAAACTTGCCGGTGCTTTTGGACGGGGTCCCGAGGGGTTCGAGTGAGTTTTGGACCCCCGGAGCTAAGTTGGAAAAACCGGATTTTTGCTGTCTTGTTTCCTTCTCTGCGATCGCAGAAGGTGGGTCGCGATCGCAGAGAAGGAATTTTGCTGGGCTGGTGATTGTTCTTCGCGATCACAGCTTACTCTTCGCTATCGTGGAAGGCTATTTCCTCCATTTTCATTTAATACGGGACTTAGCCTATTTCCTCCATTTTCATGTTCCTCCTCAAGTCTTTAAAGACCTCTTCAAGGAACCTTCCACCACTGTTATTGAGGTAAGTAAATTCCATGATTTTACTAGTTTCAAACATCAATTCCTAGTTAAATTCCCTACTAAATTATCAAAAATCATAGAATTAGGTGTAATTTTAGGGCCCTCGAGGGTTTTGTGATTTTCCATTTTAGGCCATGAATTCAAGTAGAAATCACACCTTAATGATCCTTAGGCTATGAGTGAGTTATCCCTTCGAGAATTTTTCGGAATTTGAACATGCGGGACCGGGGTTGGAATTTGGGAATTCTTCAAGAATAGCGATTTTATTGAATAACTAAGATAACTTACCACATTGTGCATGCATTAATTTAATTGTACACCTTTTGGCTAGTTGCGAGTCCTCGGGTGTAGAGTTTTGAGTTTCGGGCGCAATTATGGTCTGAGGGGTAGATTCGGCATGAGGTGAGTCTCCTTTCTAACCTTGTAAGAGGGTATTGTCCCCATATGTGATGTATATGCTATGTGTAAATTGTTTGGGGGCTACGTACGCACCAAGTGATGAGAGTCCGTACGTAGCGGCTATCATTTTTATGTCCAGGTAGTTAGTCCCACATCATGTCTTATATGCTTCCTCGTAATGCCTTATGTGCTTCCGAGTAGTATAGGCCGGTTCGGCGCATTGAAATGAATTTTAGAATCTTAAGTTCTTAAGTATGATTCAATTTGGTTTTGGGGTTGAATTCTGAGTTTCGTTATTTATTTTTGCATTCCGGAAGTTTGAGCGAGTCCGTATCATGAATACAGACTTGCCGGTGCTTTTGGACGGGGTCCCGAGGGGCTCGAGTGAGTTTTGGACCCCCGGGAGCTAAGTTGGAAAAACTGGATTTTTGCTGTCTGGTTTCCTTCTCTGCGATCGCAGAAGGTGGGTCGCGATCGCAGAGAAGGAATTTGGCTGGGCTGGTGATTGTTCTTCGCGATCATAGCTTCCTCTTTGCGATCGCGGAAGGCTATTTCCTCCATTTTTCATTAAATACGGGACTTAGCCTATTTCCTCCATTTTCATCTTCCTCCTCAAGTCTTTAAAGACCTCTTCAAGGAACCTTCCACCACTGTTATTGAGGTAAGTAAATTCCATGGTTTTACTAGTTTCAAACATCAATTCCTAGTTAAATTCCCTACTAAATTATCAAAAATCATAGAATTAGGTAGTAATTTTAGGGCCCTCGAGGGTTTTGTGATTTTCCATTTTAGGCCATGAATTCAAGGAGAAATAACACCTTAATGATCCTTAGGCTATGGGTGAGTGATCCCTTCGAGAATTTTTTGGAATTTGAACATGCGGGACCGGGGTTGGAATTTGGAAATTCTTCAAGAATAGCGATTTTATTGAATAACTAAGATAACTTCCCACATTGTGCATGCATTGATTTAATTGTACACCTTTTGGCTAGTTGCGAGTCCTCAGGTGTAGAGTTTTGAGTTTCGGGCGCAATTATGGTCTGAGGGGTAGATTCGGCACGAGGTGAGTCTCCTTTCTAACCTTCTAAGAGGGTATTTTCCCCATAGGTGATGTATATGCTATGTGTAAATTGTTGGAGGGCTACGTACGCACCAAGTGACGAGAGTCCGTACGTAGTGGCTATCATTTTTATGTCCGGGTAGTTAGGCCCACATCATGTCGTATATGCTTCCTCGTAATGCCTTATGTGCTTCCGCGTAATGCCTTATATGCTTCCTTGTAATGCTTTATATGATTCATTGTGATGCCATATGTACTATGAGATCGTGTTCTGTATAACATTGTTCCTCTGAGGCTTTATGGAAAATTGTTGAATTGAAAGGAATTTGTTGTGGAAAGTAAGTATTTGTAATATATGTGGGATCGGGTCGTACGCCACGACATGTTTGAGAGTGATTATGCCTATATGGGATCGGGACGTACGCCACGGCGGAGTCGAAAAGTATTTGAAATATATATGGGATCGGGTCATACGCCACGGCGGAGTCGAAAAGTATTTGTAATATATATGGGATCGGGCCGTACGCCACGACGGAGTTGAGAGGTATTGTACACATATGGGATTGGGCCGTACGCCACGGCGAGTTTAGAAGGTACCTTATGGGAACGGGCCGTACGCCACGACGGATGTAAGACTTGGTGATTATTGGTTCGTTTCGGTGGTCCTACCCTTGAAAGCGCATTATTGCTTAATTCAGTAGTTGTTTGGATTTCTGCTCTTGATATGTACTTGTTGCTTATTTCCTGACATGCCTACTGTATTTCATTATATTCTATCATATGTCATTTCTGTTGGACCTTAGTGAGTACCGAGTCGACCTCTCGTTACTACTTCTTCGAGATTAAGCGGGATACTCACTGAGTACATATTTATTTTAATATGTACTCCTGCTGCAGTTCTGTACTTAACTGTACCGGTACTGAGGCCGGTGCTTCTGATTATTGTACCGGAGATAGACCCTGAGCTAGTGGACTCAACTTCACGGTGAGCTACTTCCTCTGGCGACCCCCAGCAGCACCATGGAGTTTCATTTACTTTTTGTTATTTTCCCCGTCTATTTCATCCATACTGTGGATTTGTATATATTATTATCCTTTGTATATTCGGTTAGTATGCCCATGACACTCGTGAAACTAGTTCCTGGCACACACGTAGTGTATATTTTGGGATTTGGGGTTGTATATGCATACATATGCTTTATTTTGGCCATGTATTGTTATGAATTTAGTTTCATATCAAGATATCCTCATGTTTAATTGTTTAAAAATTGTAATATTGACTTGTTTAATCAAATGGGAAGGGTAACACCTAGTTTAATCCATATTGGCTTGCCTAACCCCATCGTTAGGATTCTGGGTCGTGACACAGACGCTCCACTAGCTCATCCTAGTCCAAGAACTAATATAACGCATGACCATCAAATCCCATAGTCAATGGCGAACTACGCCACTTGGCTCGAAGCCATCGACCACATCGTCTAAAACCCATTGCACCCTATATTTGTTGTTGCTCCGATCTCACACTGTTAATAAACTAAATACTTCATAAAGTCATGTGAATCTAGTAATAAAAGTCTACAAAGACTCTACCAAGTGCGTACTCACCTAGGTGATAGTCAAGCCAACTTCCTCAAGTGCCCGAAAATGATAACATAAGCATTCCGCTAAATTGAAGCCTTGTACGAAACACACAACCTCAAATCCCTTTAGCTACCCTCAAATAAACACCTTCCCATGTCAGGGGTAGAGCACCTGCTCGAGGTAGGGGACGAGGGCGTCCTAGAGATACACTAGTGGAACCACCAGAGGACCCTATTATGGAGGAGCATGATGAGGTGCCTCCAATTGCACCTGCTCCAGAAGATTTCATTAAGGGGCCAGGCTTCCAGGAGGTCATTGGCCGTATGCTGAGATTCATTGACACTATGTCCCAGGCTGGTTTATTTCCAGCCGACCCTGCTACTTCTCAGGTGGGAGGGGGATTTCAGACCCCTACCGCTCAGGCCACAGGTCAGGTAGCAGCAGCACGTCACACCCCGAGCACACTGCCCGTGGGTGGGGTTTAGCCCCACAGCCCAGGCCATTTGCAGAGGGTGACCAGCAGAAGATGTTGGATAGATGGACCCGACTTCTCCCTCCAGTCTTCGGGGGTGAGCGGGGAGAGGATGCTCAGGATTTTATTGATAGGTGCAGGGACAGACTGCACAACATGAGGATTTTGGAGTCCCATGGAGTGGATTTCACCACATTTCAGTTAGAAGGCAGAGCTCGCATGTTGTGGCAGTCATATATTCTCAGAAGACCAGCAGATGCTCCTCATGTCACTTGGGATCAGTTCGCTGAGCTATTTCTAAACAGATACATTCCACCTTCTGAGATGGAGGAGCTACGGGGTCAGTTTGAGCGACTAGAGCAGGGGCAGATGTCAGTGATAGATTATGAGGCTAGGTTTTCTGAGTTATCTTGCCATGCCCTTATGATATTGCCTACTGATGCCGAGAGGGTGCGGCGGTTTGTGGCAGGCTTGCATCCAGGTATTAGGGCCTCTATGGCCCGAGAGGTGGAGATGGGTACCCCCTACCAGCTTGTAGTCGAGATAGCTCAATGGATTGAGGGGTATCGGTTGAGGAGTAGGGAACAGGGTCAGCAGGGTCTGCGGGACAAGAGGGCCAGGTTCTCAGGGGAGTTCAAGGATGCTTTAGCTAGGAGCAGGGGTCAAATCGGGGGTGGTCAGCCCAGCAGACTTTCATATTCAGCACCCCCACTACCCCCTCGAGGTGGTTCAGTGAGGCCTCAGTACGTTGGTGCTTGGAAAGTGTGGCCCGAGTGTTAGTCATGATCCTCCAGTTTGGGTCGTGACATTCTGAGTATGTTTTAATTGGTTTGCGCATTTTTTTGCTAGTTTCGAATAATTTAGCATTGGATTGAGTTGTTAGAGAGGTGTGGTCGATTATCAGATTCAGAGCAAGGTAGTCTCATGTCTAACCTTGTAAGACATAATTTACCCTATTGGTGATATACATGCTAAATGCTATGTGTTATGGGATCCACGCGTGTAAGAGGTGACGAGTGTCCATGCGTATGCTAGGTTCTTGATTACATCCGGGTATACTTAGACTCATGTCATGCTTTATTTGAACTATTTGAGTTATTCTTACCTATTTAAATGCTTTAATTTATGGTTTAACCTAAGATTAGACTTGCATATAGTATCAAATTTGCTATTATAGAAGCTTGGCGTGTTACTCGATTACCCGCGAATGTTATACTTTCTATTACAGATTAGTCTCGTGTTGTACTCATTTATTCTGAAGTTTTTCATTTCTTAACTCGCACTTATATTCGCGAGTTGGGTTGATGATCTGTCAAAAGCTTCACTATTCTTATTGGATCGCGCTGAATGCCTTAGCACTATTGTTATTGATTAGGCTGTATGACCCCGACAGTATTACGAGATGCATCTAAGGATTTGGTTGTACGACCTCAGGAATATTATGGGAGCGGGTCATATGAGCATAGTGGAAAATTGGATAAGCACTCTTATGGTATCAGGACATTCACCTTGATATACTCGTGTGTAATATTTAGATAAGGAGTCGATGCATATATGAGGATCCTGACTTGGATTTCTTGGCATTTGCACTGGCATTGGCCATTTATATTCCATTCGGGGTAGTATTCGATATTTGAGGCGTTCGTATTTATTCTTCTGATTAGGATTTTTGTGAGACACATATATCTGTTTTGTTGCTTTTTTTGTTATGTTTCATACCTGTCTACCTTTATTGTACTAGATTTTTGGACCACTAGTAAGTGTTTTGTCGGCCCCTCGCCACTGCTTCCTGGAGTTTAAACTAGATTCTTACTGAGTACACATTGATTTATATACTTATACTACAATTTTGGACCACATTGTGTAGGCATATGTTGAGGTGACTTTGTGGTAAGTTACTCTCTATGTTACGATCTGAAACACACGTAGTCCCCTTCATACATATTTACTATATTTTGTCTATTTCCTATTCTAGACAGTTGTTGTAGTAGTATTTTATATTTCATTAGATGATCGTGCATTTGTGACACTATATTTTGGGTGATTTGTACTATTGTTCTTGGTTGTATTCCTTTTATGACATGAGGTTTTATATTTTGATTATATTCTAACCTTGATGTTAATATCAGTTTCACACTATAAAATACATCAATTTTCACTTATTTAATTCATCACTTGTTTCAAAAAGAGTTGTGAACTATTGATTGGTGTATTGATTTATCGTTGGCTTACGTAAAGATAGTGTTGGACTCCATCACAATCTATGGTGGGAATTGGGTCGTGATAGCGTGGTATTAGAGAAATATGTTCACTTAGGTCTCATGAGTCCTGAGCAGGTCTATTAAAGTCTTGCAGATCAATATATAGACTTTTATATTTATCTTCGAGATGCTACGGGACTATTAGGAGAACTTCCCTTTCTTGATTCAATGTCGTGTGACTTGTTTTCGGTTGAAGCTTATGTCTTCAGTTCCTTCCTAATCATCCGTACGCGATGTCGGTTATTTGATATATGTTGGGCACCGACGAGTTGTAGTTATGCTAAAAATGTGGTGCATGATGTTTTACCTTATGTTATGGGGCATACTGCTATCATCTCCTTTTGGATAGGTGTTCCGTCATTTTAGCCAAGTGTTGGTGTTGCCTAGGGGTGTGGTGATATTTCTAAAATTGATTAGTTGCACAGTGTTTGTGCAAAATGGCAGGGTGGTTACTTATGTGTCACGACAGTGAATGCTTCATGAGGAGGATTATTCGGTTCATGATTAGGGTTTTGATATTTAATTCCAGTGAAAATGAGGCATTTGTGCTATGAATGTTAATGCATTAGCTTGCGGAGTTGCGGGATTTTGATATTTCCAAACTAGGTAGAGTTTTTGGTTGTGTTGTTATGCAGTCATCCTTAGGTCGGATCTGTTTTTCCAGTGTTGATAGTTCGAAGGGGATGATTGTTGATGAGGCTTAGAGTTGATGACTAACTATTTGTTCGTGTGCTATGGAGATGGATCGTTGTTTGAGGTTACATTATTGGTGGTGTAGAATGATAAAAGATGTTGTTTGAAGAATCCCACGGTGGTCGAATTGTTAGCAGGTCGAGAATGAGCAGTAGATACAAAGTAGTTGCTTTGGAAGCTGACTAAATCGTAGTGGAAATGGGAGCGTATCGTTATGGAATTTGTGGAAGGGTATCCACATTCTTTGAGAAATCTTAGTGTAAGTTGGGTCATGGTGGACAAATGATAATCTGTGTATTTCATTTGAGATGGTGGCTTTTATACTTAGAAAGCTCAAATGTGACAAATAGAGTTGTTTCGAATGCAGAGGAAATGTGAGTGCTTGATTATCATTTTGGGGATGAAATATAGCTCCGAGTTTTCAATGTATTTGTTGGACATTGATTCAATGTTGAGGGAATGAATATGATCCTTACAACTGGTGGACGAGTGTGGACCCAGCAGGATTAACAGATTTTGTAGTGGTTATACACATGGAGATATCGTTGGGGAATGTCGATATGTGGTTACATAGGTGGGATATCTCTTGTGAGAAGGTTGGGGATTGTATGACTTCTTATGAGGTTCCTATGAATATATTGTTGCGCCCTGCAATATTACGATGACGTTACGTCCTACAGTATTATATTACGGTGATGTTCCGCCTTGCAGTATTACATTACGATGATATTACGCTTCGCAGTACTAAATTACGACGATGTCACATCCTGTAGTATCGTACGTTGAATTTGTCGTAAGGTAGTTGACATCAGTCCAAGAAAAATATTATTTGGAGATCATAAGGATTATGCTATTTTAAACAAGTGATAGTAAATTCGTAAAGGTTAGAGGGTGAGAAAATCTAAGGAAATGAATTTCGTTGAAATTTGGCATTTTGGGATAAAATAAGACCCGAGCTAAAATACCAGTTATTTATGGACTAGTACCATACAAGGTACCACATGGCCATGATAGTAAGGTGTATAAGGTATGTGAATAGCAAGTAGTATTTTAAGTAAGTGAAAATAGTTCTTAATTATGTAGGTAATTAGTTAATTATTCGATAGTAGGACATTATCTAATTAATTAATTATTGGTGGTGGATTAATTGAACTCTTGGATAAGATTAGCATGCCAAAATGTGGCAGCCCCTCCTTTTAATTTAAATGACTCATAAGTCATTACTAATAGGTGGCATGATTTAAAGATATGGGAATTTGAGTCACACAATACTTCATTTGGAAGATTTTCAATACAAGTCATCTTTACATAGATGATATATTTCCTGGTCAATGACCTATAATGCTTAAAAGCATATTAGTTCTGCCATATCTCCATATCAGAATACACAAGTCTTGAATACATATTTTTTTCCTCACTCCAGATATGTTAAGGCTATCCCTTCTTTCTTTTAGCATGGTCAAAATTATACTGAAAAAACGAGCAAATACACAGTTTCTATAAATTACTCTATCCATAAAAATAGTAGGGGTGTCTATATTCTTAATTCCCCATGAGAATTATTATTATTTTCTGTTCATGGGTCTCAGAATAATACGCAGTTGGAAAAGATTATCCGGAAGGAATATTGAGATTATTACGTACTTTTTATGCATTTCATACATGTGCATTGACCCATGACCAGATGGCCTTATATACGCGTATATATGTAAATATATGTATATGAGATATGGAAAAGGGTTATGGGTTTATATACGTGCCACCACCTGATCATCTGGTATACGAGGATGATGTTGCCCACAGTGGCTGAAATATGATTCAAACGGCGTTATATACGCGTATATATGTATGTATATATATATGATTCAAACGGACTTATATACGCGTATATATATGTATGTATATGTATATGGGATATGGGAAAATGTTATGGCGTTATATACGCACCACCACCTGATCAGCTGGTATACAATGATGATTTTGTCCACAGTGGCTGACATGAAATGACCGGATGCCCTCGGAGGCTGATGATGTTATGAAAAATATACCTATGTACGACATGACATTCATACGCATATGCATGACGCTAAAAGTAATTTATCATTTACAGAGTTATCCGGACATACATGTTGAGTCAATTACTCTATATTTCTTCCATGTCTCTTATAAATTTATTTATTTTCCTTACATACTCAGTACGTTATTCGTATTGACGTCCATTTTTCTTGGGTACGCTGCGTTTCATGCCCGCAGGTCCTGATAGACAGGTCGAGAGCCCTCCAAGTAGGCTATCAGCTCAGCGGAAGATGTTGGTGCGCTCCATTTGCTTCGGAGTTGCTCGTTTGGTTAGTATGATTTAGACACATATTGTTTGGTAAGGTGGGACTCTTTCCCGACCTTTATGATATTTATGTACTCTTAGAGGCTTGTAGACATATGTCGTGTATATAAAGGATTGTACGGCCTGTCCGGCCTAAGTTTTGAGTTTATAAAGGATGATGTTCGCCTATTAGGCCCGTATGTCATGTGTATGTAATGATGTAATAAGAAAGATACGTTACATTGGTACTTGGTTGGGTAAGGGACCGGGTGTCCGTCGCGGCCCATCGGTTTGGGTCGTGACAAAAGTGGTATCAGAGCAGTTCTATCCTAGGAAGGCTACAAGCCGTGTCTAGTAGAGTCTAGTTTATGGGTGTGTCGTGCACCACACTTATAAGCAGGAGTCTACAAGGCTTTTAGGATTGTCACTCTTTCTTCTTACTCTAGATCGTGTGGTAGAGCTCACTTATAAGAATTAAAATTCCGAAATAATATTTTTATTCATAATAAGATGATGCCTACGTTCAAAAAGATGATCGCTAAGAGATATAGCTGTGGAAGTGTTGAATTAGAGGAACTCGACTTTGTATCATGCTTATGATAAGGAAGTATGAGGTCTTCAGCAGATCATGTGCGTACTAAAAGGTGTAAGGTTCTTGATAAAGGATATTTAAGGAAGAATACTTATTCACTCTTACGGCAAACAGGAATCACATAATCGGAAGTTAGACACATGTTTCAGCAAGTAAAAGAAGGAAGGTGAAAAAGGGTACGAGGTACCCATTTAATAAAGATTATCATTATTTACCATTCAATAAGAGAGATAAAAGCATTTTAAGTTACCTTCAACAGTAACAGATGTACGTTCGATCAGTCACACCAATCTTAGTCATGCTCTATGGGAGCTAACATATATGGTTTAAGAGAACGATAGGATATCAGGATGCGGTTGGGGTTAGAGAAACCCGAAATTTTGGATGGATGATTTTTGATAGTCAACAATTCTGAAGGATATTGCAAAAAGTGCTAATAGATCTTGTTGTGAAACACCTAGGTGGTGCATTCTAAAATAGGACATCTAGATATGAGTTCTACAAAGATAGGCGCTGGAAGTATGGAAAGGATAAATATTATCTTAGTATGACTCCCGTCCCTAGTAGAGAGATAATGCTAGGCAACCCGATGTGATGACCCAAAAGGTCATCTTATGTAAACTTATTTATGACTGTGTTTCGAGGCCCGGAAAGCCTCTGTTAATCTCACCTCGATGTGCGTTCACAGCCCGAGCGCGTAGCCAGGAAGCCTTTATGTGGAATCTTGATAAAGAGTTGAATTTATGATAATTAATTGAATAAAGTTGACTTTGGTCAACATTTTTGGTAAATGGACCCGGACCCGTGATCTGGCGGTCCCAGAAGGTCCGTAGGAAAATATAGGACTTGGGCGTATGCCCGGAATCGAATTCCGAGGATCCAAGTCCAAGAAATGAATTTTTAAAGAAAATTGTTTTCTGAAAATAATTAAGGTTTATGAAAATGAACCTCGATGTGAAAACTGTATTGTCGGGCCCGTATTATGGTTCCGGAGCCCAGAACAGGTTCAATATTTGTTATTTAAGTTATCTATTAAATTTGGTAAGGAACAGAGTTGATATAAAGGGTTTCAGATCAAAAGTGGGAAATTGAGAGTTAATGAAGTTTTGAGGATTTTCATAGAATTTGAAATTTGGTTTGGAACGTGATTTCATGTTATCGAAGTCCGAATGTGATTCCGAGAACGGGAATGGTTCCGTTATGTAGTTTGTGACTTGTCCGCAAAATTTGATGTCATTCTGAGTCGTATAGGTCGGTCCGGCGCATTTTTATAGAAATCAAGAACTTGAAGTTTCTTAAGTTATGGTTTTAGGGGTTTTGGGGTGTGATTTTGAGTTTTAGCGTTGTTTTGAGTGTTCCGTGGGCTCGAGCAAGTCCGTTTAATTATTTGGGACTTGTTGGTATTTTTCGACGGGGGCTCGGTTGGGCCCAGGTGACTCCCGGAACCCCAACGGCGCTAAAGACCAGCTAAAACAACTACTGGTGCAGCTGTTGCTGGTGTGACCGCAGGTGCCGTTGCCCAGCCGCAGGTGCGGCCCCCAACTCCGCATATGCGAACCCAGCTCCTCTGGCCCTTTTCTGGAGGTGCGGGACCGCCGGTGCGGTCGCAGGTGCGAAAACCCCTGTAGGGAGCCTGTATTTAAGTGTCAAAACTCGGGTTTCCTTCATTTACACCCATTCCAACCTCCATTGAAGGGTCCTAAGAGCTTGAGAAACCATTCCTCGACCCATTTCCATTAGAGGAAAGTAATTTTACTCTATTTTACTAGTTTAATTCATGTATTGTCAAGGGGATTAACTACTAAATCTTAGAAAAATCTAGGTTTTGAGTAGTAGATGGGATTTTTTGGAATTTGATGAACTATCCAATTAATGCTATGAATTCAAGTAGAAACTTCATATATATGATCCTTAGGCTATGGGTGAGTGATTCCTCCGAGAATTTTGGAAGAATAGTAGAAACATGTAGAATTAGGCTATGGAATTGGTTTATTGAGTAATTATTGATGTTAATAAATCCATTATGTCTAGATATTATCGATTCGGAGTTGGATTCGAGAGGAAATGCGGTATTAGAGGCTTGAATTGCGATTCTTGGACACGATGTAAGTGACTTGCCTAACTTTGTTGAGGAAATAGGTATTGTGTGCTATATGCTATGTGTTTATCATGTTAAATGCATATGTGAGGTGACAAGTACCTATGCATTGTGTGTCAAGCATGCCGTAAGTCTATTTTGATGAAATTCTTGTTATTACTTCCATATTCGTTGTATTATGAAAATTGTTTCTACTTGGAAGTTGATTGTTTGTTGAAAATCCTTGTTGATAAACTTGTGATATGATGGTTCGATTGAGGACCCAATTTGTTAAGAGATATAATTGAAAGGATTGGTTATAGCTGAGACCCTTGCCGGGCAATTGTTATGATATTGACTGATATTCTCCCCTTGCTGGGTGATTATGATGTGTATTTCAACTATGCTACATTCCTTGCCATTCGAGATTTGTCATTGTTTTGGTGAGGAAGAGTGTAAAGCACGAAGGGTGATGTCGTGCCATGATTTACATTGATTACATCATAAAATGCATAGTGAGGAAGATAGAAAAAGCACAAAGGTTGATGCCGTGCCATGATTCACATTGATTAAAAGCACGAAGGTTGAGGCCGTGCCATGATTTATATTTCCTCACATTATACATTGCACTGTGAGGAAGAGAGTAAAAGCACGAAGGGTGATGTCGTGCCATGATTTATATTATCTTATACCATACATCGCATTGTAAGGAAGAGAGTAAAAGCACGAAGGGTGATGCCGTGGCATGATTTATATTATCTTATACCATATATCGCATTGTGAGGAAGAGAGTAAAAGCACGAAGGGTGATGCCGTGCCATTACATACATTGCTCACATATATACTTGTTACGTTAGCATCCTTGTTAATTTGGTCTCTTGCTTTCTCCTATGTGTTAATCAATTGTTCTTATCTCTCACTTGTTACCCCCATTAACTACTCCCGTATCCCATACTTATCTGGTTATCCCTGCATTTGTCTATGTTATATCTTGTAGAACTGTACAGGCAGATTATCAATGTCAAGTATAGCTTTGTCACTACTTCGGCCGAGGTTAGGCTCGGCACTTACTCAGTACATGGGGTCGGTTGTACTGATGCTACACCTGCACTTCTTATTGTTGTGCAGATCCCACTGTCAGACCCTGTGGACTTCGCAAGAGGGAGTATCCTACAGTCCACCTCAGAGATTCCAAGGTAGACCCGCAGGCATTCGTGGGCCTTGGCGTCTCCTCTATCTCCATTTCCCTATTGTGTCTTACTTTTATCCTAGTCTTTTCTGAGACAGTACATGTATTTTTTCTTCACTCTTTGTATTTAGCACTCTGTTAGCATGTCCGTGAGTAGTGACTCTAGGTTTTGGGAATTATTGTAACGTACTGTGTTTAATTACCTTCGCCTATTTTGGAAAATTTATCTACTTTCGTGTTATGAATTATAATCTGTTCTAGTAAATTCTACCATTTCCGTTAGTTTTCCACGTTGGCTTGTCTAGCGGGTTCAACTTTAGACGTATTCACGTCCTGAAGGTGGGATTTCGGGTTGTGACAAGTTGGTATCAGAGCACTAGGTTGCTTAGGTCTCACAACTCACGGACAAACTTGGTAGTGTCCGAGGGATCGGTACGGAGACGTCTGTACTTATCCCCCAGAGGCTGCAAAGTTAGGAATAACTTCATATCTTTCATTCTCTGTCGTGCCATTTAAATTCTAAATACTAATTGAGTCTCTATCCTACTCTCTCGCAAATGGAGAGGACGCGTGCTTCCTCATCGACCGATCGGCAGCCTGGTCCTTCTATTGAAGCTCTTACGAGGGGCGGAGGCCGAGGCCGCGCTAGAGGTCGAGGCAGAGCTAGAGCAGCAGCTCCAGTTGAGAACCCACAGGTAGACTTTGACGGTGAGGTTCATACTCAGACAATACCAATTGGACCAGCTAATGTCCCAGAAAGGTTCATTGCTACCCCGGTGCTTCAGGACCCTCTAGTCCGCTTGGTGGGACTTATGGAGAGTGTGGCTCAGGCCGGTTTTTTACCTACTGCACCAGCTGGTTCTCAGGTTGGGGGAGGGACCCAGACTCCTGTTATTCATACCTCAGAGCAGGTTGCCACTCAGTTTCAAACTCCAGCACCTCAGACAACTGGGGTAGCTCAGCGGGTATTGTGGCACAGGCAGCCGAAGGTACAACTATGTCAGCAGATGCTCTATGGAGACTGGACAGGTTCACCAAGTTATTCACTGGTACTTTTACTGGTGCGCCATCAGAGGTCCCCCAGGATTATTTGGACAGCTGTCGTGAAGTTCTTCGGAACATGGGCATAGTGGAGTCCAATGGAGTTGACTTTGCTACCTTTCGGTTATCTGGCGCAGCAAAGACTTGGTGGAGGGATTATTTCTTGACCAGACCGGTTGGGTCTGCACCTTTGACGTGGATTCAGTTCTTAGAGGTATTCTTGGGGAAGTTCCTTCCCATTACTCAGCGAGAGGATCTTCGGAGGCAGTTTGAGCATCTCCAGCAGGGTTCTATGACAGTCACTCAGTACGAGACCAAGTTTATCACCTTAGCCAAGCATGCATTGATGATACTTCCCACTGATCGGGAGAGGGTTCGAGATTTATTGATGGTTTGGCCCAGCCTATCAGACTTTAGATGGCTAGGGAGTCAGGTACTGATATTTCCTTCCAAGATACGGCCGATGTGGCCATGAGGATTGAGATGATTTTATCAGAGAGTGGTGGTTAGGGGGCTGACAAGAGGCTCCGTCACTTTGGTAGATTCAGTGGAGCCTTATCGGGAGGCAGGGATTCTTTCGGCAGAGGTCAGTCACCCCAACCTTTTCAGTCAGCACTTCAGGTATCTCACCTCACACCGTCAGCTCCTATAAGTGCACCACCAGCACCTATCGGTGCACAGCCTCTTCAGAGTTACCAGGGTGGTTATCAGGGTCGTCCGAGGCAGTTCCAGAGTCCCTAGTCATATCAGCAGAGGTTGTGTCATTCTTGTGGTTTTCCGGGGCACATTGCGAGGTATTTCCCCTCGGTTTCTGGTAAATCTCAGTATCAGGGTTCTCGCGTCGTGGTCCCTGCCGCAGGTTCACCCCCATCTCATCAGCCCGCTCGGGGTGGTGGTCGTGGTGCCAGAGATGGAGGTCAGACTCATAGAGGTGGAGCACAAGCCGCGAGGGGCAGGGGTCAGGTCGCAGCAGGTCGACCCAGAGATGTTCAGATTGGAGGGGCTCCGCCTCGTTGTTATGCTATTCCTTCCAGGCCCGAGGCTGAGACCTCCGATGCAGTCATTACAGGTATGGTTTTAGTTTGCAGCACAGATGCTTTGGTTTTATTTGATCCGGGGTCTACATTCTCCTATGTGTCGTCATATTTTGCTCCTTATCTGATTATGCCCCGATATTCGCTTAGTATCCCTGTATATTTATCCACACTGGTGGGTGATTCTATTGTGGTAGATCGAGTCGAACGTTCTTGCTTAGTTGTTATTGGTGGTCTGGAGACTCGGGTAGATTTATCACTTCTTGATATGGTGGACTTTGATGTTATATTGGGGACTAATTGGCTATCTCTCTATCATGTTATTCTGGACTGCCATGCCAAGACAATGACCTTGGCCTTGCCAGGTGTGCCTCGTTTGGAGTGGAGAGGGACTCCTAGCCATTCTTCTAGTAGAGTTATTTCTTATATGAAGGCTAGGTGTATGGTCGAGAAGGGTTGTTTGGCCTATTTGGCCTATGTTCGTGATTTTAGTGCTGAGGTTCCTTCTATGGAGTACATGCCTGTGGTTCGTGAGTTCCCAGAGGTTTTCCTTGCTGACCTTCCAGGTATGCCACCTGACAGGGACATCGACTTTTGTATCGAGGTGGCTCAGGGCACTCAACCCATTTCTATTCTGCCATACCGTATGGCCCCGCTAGATTTGAAGGAATTGAAGGACGAGTTGCAGGACTTGTTGGATAAAGGTTTCATTAGGCCTAGTGTTTCTCCTTGGGGTGTTCCAGTGTTGTTCATTAAGAACAAAGATGGCTCAATGGGGATGTGTATAGACAACCGACAGTTGAATAATGTTACTATTAAGAACAAGTATCCTTTGCCGAGGATTGATGACTTATTTGATCAGCTTCAGGGTGCTACGGTATTCACTAAGATAGACTTGTGATCTTGTTACCATCAGTTGAGGATCAGGACGTCTGATGTTCCTAAGACGGCTTTTCGCACTCGTTATGGGCATTATGAGTTTTTGGTTATGTCGTTTGGGTTGACAAATGCCCCCGTTGCTTTTGTGAAGTTGATGAACCGGGTATTCAGGCCTGTTTTGGACTCGTTCGTAATTTTTTTTATTGATGATATATTGATATACTCTCGCAGCCAAGAGTATTATGAACAGCACCTTAGAGTCGTCCTCCAGACTCTGAAGGATAGCCAATTATATGCCAAATTTTCTAAGGGTGAGTTCTGGTTGAGTTCGGTGGCATTTCAGGGCCATGTTGTGTCTGCAAAAGGTATTCAGGTGGATTCTAAGAAGATTTCGGCAGTCAGAGACTGGCCTAGGCCCACTTCAGCTATAGAGATCCGGAGTTTGTTGGGCTTAGCGGGTTATTATCGCCGATTTGTGAAGGGCTTTTCAACTATCGTAGCCCCGATGACCAGGTTTACCCAGAAGGGTGCCTAGTTCGGATATGCGGGTGAGTGTGAGGCGAGCTTTCAGAAGTTCAAGACAGCCTTGACCACGGCACCAGTGTTAGTGTTTCCCACAGGTTCAGGGTCGTATACCGTGTATTGTGATGCTTCACGGGTTGGGCTTGGTGCAGTGTTGATGTAGGATGGAAAAGTCATAGCCTATGCTTCTCGTCAGTTGAAGGTTCATGAGAAGAACTATTCAGTTCATGATCTGGAGCTTGCAGCTATTGTTCATGCATTGAAGATTTGAAGGCATTACTTGTATGGTTTGCCTTGAGGTGTTTGCGGATCATAAAAGTTTACAGTATTTATTCAGGAAAAAGGAGTTGAACATGAGGCAGAGAAGGTGGTTAGAGTTACTGAAGGATTATGATATTACCATTCTTTATCATCCGGGGAGGGCCAATGTGGTAGCCGATGATTTGAGCCGGAAGTCAGCCAGTATGGGCAGTCTAGCTTATTTATCAGCTGGGGAGCGAACTCTTGCGTTGGATGTTCAGGCTTTAGCCAACCGATTTGTGAGGTTGGAGGTTTCTGAGACTAGCAGTGTATTGGCCCATACCGTAGCCCGTCTTCATTGTATGACTGTATTCGGGCCAGGCAATATGATGATCGTCATTTATGTGTTCTTAGAGATACAGTCCGGCACGTAGGTGCCAAGAATGTTACGGTTGATGATGAGGGAGTTCTGCGGATGCAGGGCCGTATTTGTGTACCTGATGTTGATGGTATTCGTGAGATGATACTATAAGAGTCCCATAGTTCCCGCTATTCCATTCATCTGAGCGCCGCAAAAATGTACCAGGATTTGCGACAGCATTATTGGTGGCGGAGGATGAAGAAGGATATTGTAGCTTATGTAGCTCGGTGCTTGAACTGTCAGCAGGTTAAGTACAAGCACCAGAGACCCGGTAGTGCGATGTAGCAGATTCAGCTTCCTGAGTGAAAGTGGGAGTGTATCACCATGGACTTTGTAGTTGGGCTCCCACGGACTCAGAGGATGTTTGATGCGATTTGGGTTGTGGTGGATAGGCTGACCAAGTCGGCGCAGTTCATTCCAGTATCAGTTTCATATTCAGGGAAGAAGTTGGCAAAGATATATATGAGAGAGATTGTTCGATTGCATGGTGTGCCCTTATCCATTATATCAGACAGAGCCTCCCATTTCTGGAGAGTTTTTTGGCGAGAGTTGGGTACACAGATTGAGCTGAGCACAACATTTCATCCTCAGACGGACGGACAGTCCAAGCATACTACTCAGTTCTTGGAGGATATGTTGCGGGCTTGTGTTATTGATTTTGGTGGTTCATGGGACCAGTTCTTGCCTTTAGCTGAGTTTGCCTACAACAACAGCTATCAGTCGAGTATTCAGATGGCTCCGTATGAGGCGTTGTATGGTAGACGGTGTCGGTCTCCAGTTGGATGGTTCGAGCCGGTAGAGGCTAGATTGTTGGGTTCTGAGCTAGTTCAGGATGCCTTGGACAAGGTGAAGGTTATTCAGGATAGGCTTCGTACGGCACAGTCCAGGCAGAAGAGCTGTGCGGATCGCAGAATTCGAGTTTTTGCATTCATGATAGGAGATCGGGTATTTCTTCGAGTGTCGCCTATGAAGGGCGTGATGAGGTTCGGGAAGAAGGGAAAGTTGAGCCATAGGTACATTGGTCCATTTGAGATTTTGGATAAGGTAGGGGAGGTGTCCTACAGACTTGCCTTGCAACCGAGTTTATCAGTCGTGCACCCGGTGTTTCATGTGTCTATGCTCCGGAGGTATATTGCGGATCCATCTCATGTACTTGATTTCAGCGGTGTCCAGTTGGACAAGGATTTATCGTATGAGGAGGAGCCAGTAGCCATATTAGCTTGACAGGTTCGTCAGTTGAGATCGAATAGTTATCCTTCGGTTCGTGTTCAGTGGAGAGGTCATCCTGTTGAGGCAGCGACCTGGGAGTCCGAGTCCGATATGCGGAGCCGATATGCCCACCTTTTCCCAGATTCAAGTACCCTTCTATGTCCGTTCGAGGACGAACGTTTGTTTTAGAGGTGGAGATTGTGATGACCCAAAATGTCATCTTATGTAAACTTAATTATGACTATGTTCCGAGGCCCAAAAATCCTCCGTTAATCTCACCTCGATGTACGTACGCAGCCCAGGCGCGTAGCCGGGAATCCTTTATGTGAAAACTTGATAAAGAGTTGAATTTATGATAATTAATTGAATAAAGTTGACTTTGGTAAACATTTTTGGTAAGTTGACCCAGACCCGTGATCTGGCGGTCCCGGAAGGTTCGTAGGAAAATATGGGATTTGGGCGTATGCCCGGAATCGTATTCCGAGGACCCAAGTCCCAGAAATGAATTTTTAAAGAAAATTGTTTTCTGAAAATAATTAAGGCTTATGAAAATGAGCCTTGATGTGAAACATGTGTTGTCGGGCCCATATTATGGTTCCGGAGCCCGGAACAGGTTCAATATGTGTTACTTAATTATCTGTGAAATTTGGTGAGGACGGACTTGATTTGACGGGTTTCGGATCAAAAATGGGAAATTGAGAGTTAATGAAGTTTTGAGGATTTTCATAGAATTTGAAATTTGGTTTGGAACGTGATTTCATGTTATCGAGGTCCGAATGTGATTACGAGACCGGTAATGGTTCCGTTATGTCATTTGTGACTTGTCTGCAAAATTGATGTCATTCTGAGTCGTACAGGTCGGTCAGGCACATGTTTATAGAAATCAAGAACTTGAAGTTTCTTAAGCTATTGTTTTAGGGGTTTTGGGGTGTGATTTTGAGTTTTAGCGTTGTTTTGAGTGTTCTGTGGGCTCGAGCAGTTCTGTTTAATTATTTGGGACTTGTTTGTATTCTTGGACGGGGGCTCGGGTGGGCCCATGTGGCTCCCAAACCCCTAAAGGGGCTAAAATCCAGCTAAAACAATTGCTGGTACAGCTGTTGCTAGTGTGACCGCAGGTGTAGTGGCCCAGCCGCAGGTGCAGTGGCCCAGCCGCAGGTGCAGTGGCCCAGCCGCAGGTGCGGGATTGCTCTTGCGGTCCCAGTCTCGCAGGTGCGGAGGTTCCGCAGGTGCGGTTATTTTTCCTCAGGTGCGGCCCCCAACTCCACAGGTGCGAACCCAGCTCCTCCGGCCCATTTCCGCAAGTGCGGCCATTTCTTCGCAGGTGCGGGACAGCAGGTGCCGCCCCAGCGTCGCAAGTGTGGAAACCCCCGTAGGCAGGCTGTATTTAAGTGTCAAAAACTCGGGTTTCCTTCATTTAAACCCATTCCAACCTCCATTGAAGGGTCCTAAGATCTTGAGAAACCATTCCTCGACCCAATTCCAGTAGAGGTAAGTAAATTCACTCTATTTTACTAGTTTAATTCATGTATTGTCAAGGGGATTAACTACTAAATCTTAGAAAAATCTAGGTTTTGAGTAGTAGATGGGATTTTTGGGAATTGGATGAACTATCCAATTAATGCTATGAATTCAAGTAGAAACTTCATAGTAATGATCCGTAGGCTATGGGTGAGTTATTCCTCTGAGAATTTTCGGGATTCGAGCATTTGGGCCCAGGGACGAATTTTAGTATTTTTGGAAGAATAGTAGAAAAATGTAGAATTAGGCTTTTGAATTGGTTTATTGAGTAATTATTGATGTTAATAAATCAATTATGTCTAGATATTATCTATTCGGAGTTGGATTCGAGAGGAAAGGCGGTATTAGAGGCTTGAATTGTGATTCTTGGACACGAGGTAAGTGTCTTGCCTAACTTTTGTGAGGGAATAGATATTGTGTTCTATGTGCTATGTGTTTATCATGTTCAATGCATAGGTGAGGTGACGAGTACCTATGCATTGTGTGTCAGGCATGTCGTAAGTCTATTTTGATGAAATTCTTGTTATTACTTCCATATTCATTGTATTATGAAATTTTTTTCTACTTGGAAGTTGATTGTTGTTCAAAATCCTTGTTGATAAACTTGTGATATGATGGTTCGATTGAGGACCCAATTTGTTAAGAGATATAATTGAAAGGATTGGTTGTAGCTGAGACCCTTGCCAAGAAATTGTTATGATATTGATTGATATTCTCCCCTTGCTGGGTGATTATGATGTTTATTTCCACTATGCTACATTCCTTGCCATTCGAGATTTGTCATTGTTTTGGTGAGGAAGAGTGTAAAGCACGAAGGGTGATGTCGTTCCATGATTTACATTGATTACGTCATAAAATGCATAGTGAAGGAGAGAGTAAAAGCACGAAGGTTGATGTCGTGCTATGATTCACATTGATTAAAAACACGAAGGTTGATGCTGTGCCATGATTTATATTGCCTCACATTATAAATTTCACTGTGAGGAAGAGAGTAAAGGCACGAAGGGTGATGTCGTGCCATGATTTATATTATCTTATACCATACATCGCATTGTGAGGAAGAGAGTAAAAGCACGAAGGGTGATGTCGTGCCATTACATACATTGCTCACATATATACTTGTTAATTTGCTCTCTTGCTTTCTCCTATGTGTTAATCAATTGTTCTTATCTCTCACTTATTACCCCCATTAACTGCTCTCGTATCCCATACTTATCTGGTTATTCATGCGTTTGTCTATGCTATATCTTGTAGAACTGTACAGGCAGATTATCGTTGTCAGGTCTAGCCTCGTCACTACTTCAGCCGAGGTTAGGCTCGGCACTTACTCAGTACATGGGGTCGGTTGGACTGATGCTACACCTGCACTTCTTATTTTTGTGCAGATCCCGATGTCGGACCCTGTGGACTTTGCTAGAGGGAGTATCCTACAGTCCACATAGGAGACTCCAAGGTAGACCTGCAGACGTTCGTGGGCCTTGGCGTCTCCTCTATCTCCATTTCCCTATTCTGTCTTACATTTATCCTAGTCTTTTCTGAGACAGTTCATGTATGTTTTCTTCAAACTTTGTATTTAGCATGCTGTTAGCATGTCCGTGAGTAGTGACTCCGGGTTTTGGGAATTATTGCAACGTATTTTCCATGTTGGCTTGTCTAGCGGGTTCAACGTTAGACGTAGTCACGGCCTGAAGGTGGGATTTCGGGTCGTGACACCCGAAGAGCTAGTGGATAGAGCAAAGGGGAGCTAAAAGCAAAAGAATATCCTGTTAAAGTTTTCAAAATAAAGTGATAGACAGAAAGGTTAGCAGGAAATCAGAAAAGAGCTAATAAAGCATTAAGAGTACGATGTGATACATGGATGGCAACGATAGGTCAAAAAGATGACTGTATTACAGAGTCTATAGTCAAGTAAAGGAAAAGACGAGAAGTGACACCTTGAGACAACAAAAGAGTATAGGACATAAAGTCGTATCCTCACTTCAAGAAATAAGTTCGTGACTCTAACGCAACTACCGGAAGGAAATGTAGACCCTAGAATAATAGGAATCAGTATGGGCTGGTGAACAAGATAAACTAAACGTGAATCAGGGACTGAGTGATTGGATAATACTCGGTATCATGAGATTTTCAGATTTCGTTCCGTCAATAATAGAATAGACACCGAAAGAAGATTCATGAGAAATTCAAAGAATGGTCATTCAGGAAGACGCTTCCCTGAAGCAAGTAATGTGAGCAAAGTTAAGCTTAAGGGACTATGTGTGTCAGTTTCACTAAGTGCCACCCTCGCGAGTAAGGAATTTTGTTATCCTTGGTACAAAAGGATTACCGCAAGGCGAGTAAGGGTCATTGGTAATGTGAGAAGACACAAATGATGAAGAGGTAAACCATCTATAGGTAGATCGTTGTATCGCTAAATATTAGTACTTCCCTAAAGGGGGAAATGTGGAGTGAGGTGACACTAAGTCAGAATTAAGTGGTTCTAGTAACTATGGAATGGTAAATAAGGAATGCAATAAAAATGAGAAAGGAATGAAACTACACTTATTCAAAGCCAACAGATATGCTACGATACCAGAGAATTATGAAAACACGACGTCAAGGAGAGGAAGTAAGTTAATACAAAGGAAATAACCCAAGAAAGATTTCGCGGAATATTGATACAGGAATGGGCCCACAAGTAGTTAGTAATCGATTGAGGAAGAGCGTAGCTATGGCTAGACAAGAGGATACATACAAATCAACAAATCGCGCAAGATAAACATAGGGAACCCCAATATGGGGAATTCAGCCTCACAGTTATGACATCGTGATCATTGAAATATATCCATATAGGAGTTAGGGTAGTTAAAGGTACCATGTGAGTATTACGCAACTAAAAGAGAATGCCACTAGGAAGACAGTCAAAATATCAGTTCAGAAGCAACCCTACAAGCACAATGATATGGAGGTAAGCAACTACGGATGATTATAGGCAAGGAAGGACATCTAAAGGTCCGTAATAAGCTCGCAGCATTACAAGAGTCAGAAGGTCCTCTTTAATTACTACCATGGAAGACTATATGAGGAAATAAGAAAGAAGGCTTCAACCTAAATATAGAAACTCGAAGTTGAATTGGTCATATGAGTTGCTCGAAAACTCTAGCATGCGTGGAACTAAGATAAGATAAGTATGCATGCAACAATGGGACAAAAGACCAGGAAAGGTAATATCTTACATTGAAGAAAGCTAAGAAGGAACAAAAGAAATTATTCGATCAATGATCTGAGTTGGTGACGTTATAAACGCACTTAAGAGTTTGGAGTTTTATATTTGCATCGTATTCAGTCGTAGAAGATTCTAGTATATGTTAAAAGAAAGAATTCAGCCCAGGTCATAGATGAAGGATTAAATTGTTAAAGGATTTTATCATAAATATCCCTCAGCGCCTATGAAAGGCTAAAGTAATAACTAATACCAGGAGCCGCAGGTCGGAAAATATCTTAAGCCTACATAGAGGCTGATCAGAAGAAGAGCAGACTAAAGAGTTACATCGACTAAGAAAAACAGGAGGGACCAAGAGAATTATAGACCTCGGGATCACTCTCAAGTAGCAGAGGTATAAGAAAGATAGTACAGTAGCCATATTTTATAATAGCTCTATGATGAAGCCAACTGAAGAGTACCAGCCTCATAAGAAGTCAGTACGAAGCTCCCACCGGATTGTGGATGCACCAGAGGTGTAAGAATTATAATAGAACTTCAAGTTATGGACGTGAATTATACCTATATGGGAGGGAGGTCATGAAAGTGATAGAAGATACGATGCGAGATTTTAAGGTAAGTAAGGTAAAGGTAAACAGCGTGCGAGATACCCTAAGGTAGAATATGTGAATAGACCATACTCCGAATAGAAGGCTAGCAGTGATGGGATTCAATATCCAGGAATGATAGCGGCATAGCCAATGGCATATCTCATAGCCTAGGGTTTCTAGGTATCGAGGAGGATAATTAAGGTAGTAAAGAAGAGTTAGAGACGATGTGATGTCTCACTTGATGTCCCAGAATGACATAAGGAAGTCTATGATGCAAGCAAGTTGAAAG
Source organism: Nicotiana undulata (assembly GCA_005239495.1). Lineage (NCBI taxonomy): Eukaryota > Viridiplantae > Streptophyta > Magnoliopsida > Solanales > Solanaceae > Nicotiana > Nicotiana undulata. The sequence continues at coordinate 136,408 of ML291774.1, forward strand.
GTTGCAAGTAATATAAATAGAGTTGTGTAGGTTGAAAGACATTGTTTGGTGAAGCGACAAGGTTCTAGAAGACAAGAGTAATGATAAGAAAGGGCGAGTGAGGAGGTAACAAAAATGGATAAGTACACAGGATTAAGCCCATGAAAACAAGAAGAGCGGATGGTTTCTCTAAATTATACAAAGTTCACTATAGCCTGAATGAACTCAAAGGAGTCTAAGACTAATAGTATTTAGAGTGCCACCCTGGTAATAGAATAAGGGTGTAATTGTGATAAATAAAATATGACATTTGGGCCTTCGATTGATTAATGATTCAATGAAGAAAAGAAACGGATCTTATGAATTGGACAGGATTAAAGTATCCACTCGAGGTGAATCGCATTGGGATGTTGTGAGGTACGATTATGAAAGCAAGGTATCGCCCCAGGTGGGTCAATCTAATCATTTCAGACGTTCCCGATAAAACGTGAATCCTAGCAGCAATATTACATAAAAGGTTAAGTTATCAGTGGTATATTGTATATCAATATTGAGGTGAATCAACAATGGATGGACAAAAGTTACAAAGAATGAGATAAGATTAGGTCGTCATTCTAAAGACGAACAGTAATGAGGAAGAACTAAAGGACTTAAATTTATACATATTGAATGAGCAATGAGAGTAAGCTGGGATTTGGTATCAGACCTCAGCAACGATAAATTAAAGTAAGAGTTATGGCAGTAAATTCATACGGATGGCTAAACGGACCTATGCGATGAGATATAGCAATATTCGTGAATTCAACAAAGTACCGAGCGAAGAACTTCATTATACTCATATGCCCAAAGGGACATCTTATCAAGCTCTATATATGAATCCTAGAGATTGGGCACACTTACAAGGTCAAAGTCGTACAGGCTGCATGAAGAAAGGTAGCAACAGTTACGAGATTAAAAGGATTTCGACTACAAGTTGTGGTGTGAGAAGGAGGCCTAAAGGGGGGAACGCCATGGACTTTTGAACTTATTCAAAGAAACATTCTCCTAGATGGCAAGGGAAGTTGTAAAGTATTCGGAAGATATAAGTTAAGGAAATAATAAGTGCATCAGTCAACATTCGAGGATGAATGTTCCAAAGGGGGGAATGATGTTACGCCCCGCAATATTACGATGACGTTACGTCCTACAGTATTATATTACGATGATGTTCCACCTTGCAGTATTACGTTATGATGATGTTCCGCTTCGCAGTACTAAATTACGACGATGTTGCACCCTATAGTATCGTACGTTGAATTTGTCGTAAGGTAGTAGACATCAGTCCAAGGAAAATATTATTTGGAGATCATAAGGATTATGCTATTTCAAACAAGTGATGAGTAAATTCGTAAAGGTGAGAGGGTCAGAAAATCTAAGGAAATGAATTCCGTTAAAATTTGTCATTTTAGGATAAAATACGGCCCGAGCTAAAATATCAGTTATTTATGGACTAGTATCATACAAGGTACCACACGGCCATGATAGTAAGGTGTATAAGGTATGTGAAAAGTAAGTGGAAATAATTCTTAATTATGTAGGTAATTGGTTAATTATTGGATAGTGGGACATTACCTAGTAAATTAATTATTGGTGGTGGATTAATTGAACTCTTGGATAAGATTAGTATTCCAAAACGTGGCAGCCCCTCCTTTTAATTTAAATGACTCATAAGTCATTACTAATAGGTGGCATGATTTAAAGATATGGGAATATGAGTCACACAATACTTCATTTGGAAGATTTTCAATACAAGTCATCTTTACATAGATGATATATTTCCTGGTCAATGACCTATAATGCTTAAAAGCATATTAGTTCTGCCATATCTCCATATCAGAATACACAAGTCTTGAAGATGAACTATATTTCCCAAATGAGTGAGTAGCAAAGAAATCAGTAAGGCTATCACGAAAGAGTAATGCCATTTATATTTCTACTACTGTATGTTTCAACTTGGAATGATCAAAAACCAATTCAGAGTTTCTTTGTAATATTCACGGTGCAATAATTCTCAAGAATATCATACGGATTATTTTTCTCATTCCACGTATGTTAAGGCTATCCCTTCTTTCTTTTGGCATGGTCCAAATTATACTGAACAAACGAGCAAATACACAGTTTCTATAAATTACTCTATTCATAGAAATAGTAGGGGTGTCTATATTCTAGATTACCCATGAGAATTATTATTATTTTCTGTTCATAGGTCTCAGAATAATACGCAGTTGGAAAAGTTTATCCGGAAGGAATATTGAGATTATTACGTACTTTTTATGTCTTTCATACATGTGGATTGACCCATGACTAGATGGTGTTATATACGCGTATATATGTAAATATATGTATATGGGATATGGAAAAGGGTTATGGCGTTATATACGCACCACCACCTGATCAGCTGGTATATGAGGATGATGTTGCCCACAGTGGCTGAAATATGATTCAGACGGTGTTATATACGCGTATATATGTATGTATATATATATATATATATGATTCAAACGGACTTATATACACGTATATATATGTATGTATATGTATATGGGATATGGGAAAAGGTTATGGCGTGATATACGCACCACCACCTGATCAACTGGTATACGATTATGATTTTGCCCACAGTGGCCGATATGATATGACGGGATGCCCTCGGAGGCTGATGATGTTATGAAAAATATATTTATGCACGACATGACATTCATACGCATATGCATAACGCTAAAAGTAATTTATCATTTATAGAGTTATCCAGACATACAGGTTGAGTCAATTACTCTATATTTCTTCCATGTCTCTTATGTATTTATTTATGTGCCTTACATACTTAGTACATTATTCGTACTGACGTCCCTTTTGCTTGGAGATGCTGCATTTCATGCCCGCAAGTCCTGATAGACAGGTCGAGATCCCTCCAAGTAGGCTATGAACTCAACAGAAGATGTTGGTGCGCTCCATTTCCTTCGGAGTTGCTCGTTTGGTTAGTATGATTTAGACACGTATTGTTTGGTAAGGTAGGACTCTGTCCCGACCTTTATGATATTTATGTACTCTTAGAGTCTTGTAGACATGTGTCGTGTATATAAATGATTGTACGGTCTGGACGACCTATGTTTTGAGTTTATAAAGGATCATGTTGGCCTATTAGGCCCGTATGTCATGTGTATGTAATGATGTAATAAGAAAGATACGTTACGTTGCTACTCGGTTGGGTAAGGTACCGGGTGCCCTTCGCGGACCATCGGTTTAGGTCGTGACATATTTTTACCTTCTATACAATGGGATGCATGTAGTACAATGTGATTCTAGATCACTTGAGGAAGATGGCGCGACTGTCATATGGTTGAGTGTGCATTTGGGGCTGAAAAGTTGGGAGGTGTTATGACTAGTGAGACATAAGCTTATGAGAAATTCAGCCGACTAACAATTCGAGATCATGGTAACGGAGGATGGTAAGTCATTATGGGCTCTTATGTTATGTGATTGTGGCTTAAAACCAAGTTGAAGAGCCTACCGTCAATGATTGGGCCACATGGTCATGTGTTTTTGTAGTTTTAGGGTTTCAACTCCTACACGTGTAGTTTCGGCCTTGGGCAGTTGTAACCCAGCCTTTATCGGTGATCTAATGATACTCCCAAAACATTTTATGTATAAAGGAAATCATGGATTTCATAGCCTTTTATGATTCTTATCATCCCATTGGCACTCTTGGACATACATTATATTCTATATTTTTGGCATGATGGTCGCATTTTATATTCCATACCTTCGTTCCTCCACTTTCCATGGTTCATTGTAAGACATTTAAAGACGTTTGAAATATTTGGAAAGTCATAACTTCAACTCATAAGTATGCAAAAGCTCAAAGCACATTAGAAATAAGTACAAGAAAATCATGGTGATTTTCAGTTGGAACGTGAATAAAAGTCATAAGACTTTGGGTGAATCGATCATTAGAAACAATATGGAATAGTAGGAATAGAACTTGGACAACCGTAATTGGAGGTTACAAGGAAATCATGGAATTAGATTCTATTGGAAGGAGTTTAGCCAACATACCTCCATTGAGATTCCTTAAGATTACTACAATGTTCCACTACTCATAGCAACTTCATTAAATAGAAACATGATCATATTGAACCATTATTAGGAAGGTATACATAGTCTAGGTGATATAGGAATTTCATCAAACACATAGCGTGCAAGTTCGATTACATGATTTAATAATGGAATTCCTTCGCCCCACAACCAATTTCAAAAAAATATTTACCCATGATAGTTCAGCAACCTCCATATCACCTCCATCGATACATGCATGCCCAATGATACGCCCGCAAATCAAGAACCAAGCCTCACATTCTTCCTACACACCCCAAAATCGAAATAGAGGGCTTACGCTTTTGATCAACATCCGATAAATCCCAAAATAGTAAAATATTACTCATAAATGCATGATATGACATTGCATGTGGGATAGAAATAAGGTGGTACCTCTTTAGTAGAAGACTTGAGAGATTTCCTTCTAGAATTCCCAAGATTTGAGCAAGAGTTTGAAGAGTAGAAATGTTTGGGTTTCTCCCTCTATCTCTCTCTAAGTTACTCCCCCTACTCTACAATGTCTGATTGTGCCTTCCAAAATGACCCAGGATGCCTTTTACTAAAATGGGGTCGGGTTAAAATATTCTAGAAAATTACCTCTTTAGTAGAAGACTTGGGAGATTTCCTTCTAGAATTCCCATGATTTGAGCAAGAGTTTGAACAGTAGAAATGTTGGGGCTTCTCCCTCTATCTCTCTCTAAGTTACTCCCCTCATACTAAAATGTCTGATTATGCCTTCCAAAATGACCCAGGATGCCTTTTACTAAAATGGTGTCGGGTTAAAATATTCTAAAAAATGACCTTACGAATCAAATCTGCAATCACAGAATACGATGCATAAAGGATGTGCAGTCTGCAAACTGGACCGTCAAATACACTCCAAAAATCTGGGTTTCCCTGTTCAAGCCTGCGATTTATTCTGCGGTCTGCGGATTGAATCTGCGGTCACACATTGGACTAGAAAATTCCCTTCCAAAATTTCCCATGCTAATTATGTGGTTGGTATGCAGTTCGCAGAATTAATCTACGATCACACATTGGGTAGTGAAATGACCCTCAAAATCTAGCTTCTCCTAGCTCAATCCGCAATGGTTCTGCGGTCGCATAATGGGCGAAAGAAATGTGATATTTTGCAAATTTTCTGCCAACTCCACAATGCGTTTTACAACAAACCCTCCCATCACATTAGCCTACCTCAGAACAATAAAACCTTAAATTATTGGCGAATGTTTTACCGGGCCTTACACTATTGATTGAGTCTATTATGTGCTAGTAAAGAGAGGTGTTATTTTGAAGGTAAGTCAAGAGTAAATCTGAAGAAGTGGGGGCATTTAAGCAGTGGTTTGGATCAGCTTGGTAAGGGAAATAATCGGTTCCTTCGGTATGATAAGGCTATACTGATGTTTCGTGGAATTAATTATGGGTTTAGTAGTCTCCGTGATTCGATTAATATAGAGGGTTTCGATTTTGATGGCTTGATTATGTGTAAATGGGTCCCGAAGAGTTATGGCAATTTAGACCACGACTTGTGATTGGTGTCTTTTACGGTTATGTGAAGTTCGTTGCGTCTTTGATTTTTTTTCCCTGATGTAAGTTAAGTGAAAGGTTTTTAGTCGATTATGTGCTTATTCTACTAGTGATTTTTGATTTATGATGGGATTCTCATACTATCGCATAATAGCATGATAGATGCGATGTGATATGAGAAATTGGAATTGAAGGGTCAAGGTTGTGGTCTACTTTTGATAGGAATGTCGAGGTAGCGAGAGAGACGTCAGCTGTTGAGAGTATTCTAGCACTATAGAGTCTCCTGAGAATAGTGTTTTTTGGATGAAGCATTTTGTATTAGTGTGTAGATGATTGACTAGCATTAGAGAGATAACATAATTGGTATACATTGATTTTCAGGTTTTGTTAGATGGTGCGTAATGTTATGGGAGTATCTCCCATGATGATTATGTAGGTATGATGTGTCAATCATTAAAGTAGGAGAGATTGAGATCAGGTATGGAAATTCTGGTATTGTCGCAGATTGGAAATCTTATTTCTAAGAGGAAAACTATTCCTCTTGTTGTGGACTGTGGGAGCGTGTTCAGGACTTAACATCGGGTTGTATGTGTCACGGATGGGGTCATTGTAGATCTTTGGAAGGCTATTTACCTATTTTGGGATGATCAGAATCGGTTTGGAGGCCAATTCGTAGGCCTAATGAGAATGTATATTGTAGACCAGATAGAATCTATCTATTCAGTGCAATATTTGTCCATGGAAGAGTCATCAAGTATAATGGATGTTATTCAGTCCATTATCTATTTTTATGCTATGTACTTACTCTATAATGGATTGTGAGATGACTAAATATTCACATGCATATTGTGGTTTTGCTTCGGCGTTGTGGCAATATATGAGCGAATCGGCTCTCGGGATGTTGATTTGTTTATTGCACCTTAGTTGTGCTTGGCCTATTTTGTAGCGCATTATGTTATCCGTCTCCAAGAGTTATGTTTATGCACTTAGCGTGCCTCTTCTTTATGTAAGTGTGTCTAGTGAGTATGATCATTTTGGCTTGATGGGTATTCCCATGTAGATTATTATGTGTGGATCGGATGGCACATCCCATGGGCATGATGTTTGGATCCGGTTGCACACTGCAATAGTATCATGTGTGGATCTGGTTGCACGCCACAATAATGAGATGTGGAGTAGGATTCCTTATACTTATCTTGCGTGTTTTTCTTATTCATAACATTTTGTTTGGTTGTTATATCTGTTACACATGTTGGATAGTTCTATTACTTGGGTTTATTTTCCTTATTATTCTTATTCGAGTTGTGACTTGTTGGTGCATCGATCGCGTCGTATGAGATTTTAGATGGTGTTTGAAGTGGCTTGCCAATCGAGCATCTTGTACTAGGTGAGACAAGGTTGTTAGACCTGGAATCAAATGAGATGGGTATAATATATGTTTGGAGGAGGAATATCACTAACCAGCTCAGAATGCGAAAATGGTTCTTGTCGAGTTGGAGAACTCCGTAATTTATTAATTTGACGGGTGGTTATGAGTTTTTGTACATCTCTTTCATCATTGCAGCATTGCGAGGACTGGAATAGGGCCTTTATGTATCATGAGTTATATTACCAGTATTGTTTGAGTAATGAGCAGCTATTGTTGTTGGAAGATATTGCTATGGTCATATGTGTTGTGCGGTACATCGTATGGTAATGACTTTGGTGTATAATTATTCTTTGGTACAACTAGTTGAGCTTGATACAGTGTATATAAATAAGAATTGTGTCTTGAGGGAGCTCCGAAAGTTAGGATTTTGTTCTAAGGATTTCAAGCTGAGGTTGAAGGAAGAATTTCTATCAAGATTGTGTCGATTGGATCATATGGATTGAGGTGATGTGAGTTTACCCATGGATACGTGCATGAGGACAACTTTGGAACGATTATTGGAACGTTCAAGGATGAACATATGTTTATGTGGGTGATAATGTAATGACCTGGCCAGTCTTTTTATGCTTAGCATGTTGTTCGATGATTTGCGACCTTGAGTAGTGTCATATTATGCAATATGACTCGCCTATATGGTTGGTTTCGATTTTCAAGGGGTTCAAAGTAGATTTGGAAGAGTAATTCTCAATTCAAAAGCTTTAAGTTGGAAGTATTGATCAAGCGGAATGGGAATTTGAAGGTTACTATAGGTTCGTGAGGTGGTTTCGGACTTGGGTGTATGTTCGGGTTGAGTATCGGTTGGTCCGGGGGTGAATCAACGCTTAACATTGGAAGTTTAAATTTTAAAGGGTTTTTAATTTTCTAAGATTAACTTGGAGTGGACTTTGGTGTCATCAGACTTCGGGTGGTGTTTTGGGACCTTAGATAGGTCCATTTAGTTTATCGGAACTTTTGTGTGAAGTTTGGTCATAATCCAAAATGGCTAAGTGTAATTTGGACACGTACGGCGAAGTATAAAAATTTGAAAGTCAAGAGAAGGATTTTCATCATCGATTTTTGGTTTTAATATTATTTGTGGCGTGTACAGCCCTTGGATAAGTTTTGATAAGGTATTGGGACTGGTTTGTATGATTGGACGGGTCTCGAGAGCCTCAGGTGTGTTTCGGGGTCGTTTCGAACCATGTTAGAGTGTTTTGATGTTGTTGGTTATTTGTTCTAGTTTTGTTCTTAGCGATTGAGGTAGGAATATTATCTTCAAGATGTAGGAATTGAGCGGGAGTTTGTTTGTGCTCCGTGTTCACGATTGATGAGTATCTTTTGCGAAGGCTTGGGGTAGTGGTTCTCCGCGATCGCAACAGACGGGTCGTGTTAGAAAAGAATAGTTCGAGACTGGTGGCTTGGCCATCGCATTCGCGAAGGCATGGTGACATTCACGTAAGGATAGCCTAGTAAGGCATCGTATTTGCGGGTCTATACTTGCGATCGTGAATAGGATTTTGGAGTAGAAGCTTAGTTGTGCTTCACATACGCGAGGGACATGCCGTATTCAAAAAGGGTAATGTCTGGGCAGACCTTATAAGATAGGATTTCATGATTTCTTCTCATTTTTCATTAGGTATCAATTAGAGTTGATTTTGGGGCAAAACTGAAGGGTCATTTCACCCACCTATTGAGGGTAAGCGTTTCTATCCCACTTTGATTATATTTCATAAATATGTATTAATTTAGACTTGTAAATTTATGATTTGAGGTGGGAAAAATGGGATTTTTCGAAGATGACCTAGAAATATTTTTGAGTTTGTACCACAAAATTTGGTATGGTTTTGGAATAAATTATATATTTGTGTTTGTGGTGCTATAAATAATATTTATCTTCGAGAATTTTTAGAATCCGAGCGATGGTCCCTGGGGTTGACTTTTATTAAACTTCGTGTCGGGTTGAGGATTTGTTTCAGATTGTTAATTACGAGTTTTTGAGTATGTTTAGATTGGTTCACACGTTCTTTTGCTAGTTTTGGATCGTTTGACATTGGTTTGAGGTGTTAGAGAGGCGTTTGAGCTGATTATCAAATTTCGGAGCAAGGTAAGTGTTACGCCCCGCAATATTATGTCGATATTACGTATTGCGGCATTACAGTACAAAGATAACGCTTCGTAATATTTTATTATGACGATGTTACACCCTGTAGTATTATACGTAAAGTTATTGTAAGATTATTAACCTTAGTTCAAGGACAAGATTATTTGGAGATTATAAGCATTATGCTACTTCAAATAAGTGATGAGTAAATTCGTGAAGGTGAGAGTGTAAGCAAATCGAAGAAAATAAATTTTCGTCCAAGTTTGGCATATTGAGATAAATTGCGGGCCGAGCGTTAATACATACAAGGTACCATATGACCATGATAGTATGATGTATAAGTGTATTAAAAATAAGTAGAATTTTAAGTAATTTAAGATTATTCTTAATTATGTGGGTAATTTATTAATTATAGGATATCGGGATATTACCTAATTAATTAATTGGTTATAGGATAATATTAAAACCCCGTCCCCCACCCCACGTGGAAGCAAGACACAACCCAAACCAAATGACTCATTAGTCATGATTGGTTAGGTGGAAATTAGTTAAGATAAAAGTCTTGAAATCCATGAAAGGCTACATAACTTTAGCAAAGTAATGAATTCATATATCTAACGTTGGAGGAAATAGAAAAGAGCTCTCCACGCTACTCTCTGAAGCCAGCAAGAACGCAACCTGAAGCCAACATGAAAGCATTGAAGCTAACATAGAAGGGTACGGATATTTAATAGATCGAATAAAGATTTTACAATTTTAAGGAAGTACGGTGTAAACTTTCTGAAAAATATCACACGGATTTTTCCCTACTCCAGATATGTTAGGGCTAATATTTTCCTTCATTTTGGCATGATCTCGTAATTACATGAGTTTGATAACGAGGCAAAGAAAAAATTATATCCTGGAATTTACGTATATTTTTCTAGTCTTGTAAGTTACAATATTCTCCTTATCAGGACTTCATATTCAATTGAGCATTTCCTTTTTTTCACTCAAGAGAGCAGAAAGTCTACATATACAGTATTACAGTATTTTCATTACAATCGAGCTATAATCGAGGGGCGGGCCCCTATTGGAAAACATCTGATCAGATGGTAAGTTATATACCGAGCCTACTATGGCCGAGCGCAGTTGGTCGAGATACAGAGCCTAGTATGGTCAAGCGCCTATGATCGACGCTACTATGGCAGAGCAGTTATATATATATATATATATATATATATATATATACCGAACATTATAGGGCCGGACATCTATTTTACTTACTATAACGAGAGAGTTGAGTCAGTATCAACAGGTAAGCATATCTTCAGATTATTTTTGACTTCCACTTGCTTTCACTTATTATATTATAAGTTCAGTTTCAGCTTTCAGTAGATTGCCTTACATACTCGGTACTTTATTTCGTGCTGATGTCTCTTTTCTGGGGGCGCTGCATTTCATGCGTGCTGGTTCAGACAGACAGACGGGTAGACCTTCTCATTAAGTGTTGCCCGAGTTTATCTTGATCGGTAAGCTCCATACCTTTCGAAGTTGCCAGGTCTAGAGATTTATGTACATATTATGTATATATGTATATATGTTATAAGTAGGTCAGGAAGTTGTTGCAACAATATATCCATCAGTAGAGGCTTGTAGACATATCTTTTCAGTTAGTGCAGTATGTTGGGCTTGTAGTCCTTGTATGTATACTTGGTTGATTTGTCAGCTGTAATAGTTATGACGGCCTTGTTGGCCCAGCTTTATATTGATATTTAGGTAGCATTTGCATTTGTCTTGCAATGTGGCCCATGGCCAAAGTATGACATTATATGTCCAGAGTCCCTTAGTCACAAGTTGGTATGCAGGATAGGTAAGGCACTGGGTGCCGGTCTCACCCCTTCCCCCCCCCCCCCCCCCC
>ML291774.1:147534-163239 GCA_005239495.1 Nicotiana undulata
CCCCCCAGGTTCGGGGCATGACAAAAGTGGTATCAGAGTAGTTCCGTCCTAGGGAGTCTACCAGCCGTGTCTAGTAGAGTCTTGTTTATAGGTGTGTTGTGCACCACACTTATAAGCAGGAGGCTATAGGGCATTTAGGATTGTCACTATTTCTTCTTACTCTAGATCGTGTGGTAAAGCGCATTTATAAGAATTCAAATTCCGAACTTCTATTTTATTCATAATAAGAAGATGCCTACATTTTGAAAGACAATCGATAAGAGATATAGTTGTGGAAGTGTTGAGTTAGAGGAACTCGATTTTGCATCATTCTTATGCAGAGTAAATGAGAAATATTCAGTAGATCATGCGTGTACTAAAAGGTGTACGGTTCTTGATAAGGATTTTTTAGGAAAGAATACTTATCCACTCTTACGGTAAAAAGGAATAACAGAATCGGAAGTTAGACACGAGTTGCAGCAAGTAAAAAGAAGCAAGGTGAAGAAGGGTAGGAGGTGCCCAGTTAATAAATATTATCATTATTTATCATACAGGATGGGAGATATGAGCATTTTGAATTAACTTCAACAGTAATAGATGTACGTACGATCAGCCACACCTATCTCAGTCATGCCCTATGGGAGCTAACGGATATGGTTTAACAGAAGGACAGTATAGCAGGATCCGACTGGGGTTAGAGTAACCCAAAATGATTAATGGATGATTTGCGTTAGTTGACATTTCTGAAGGATATTACAAACGTGCTAATGGATCTCTTTTTGAGTTACCTAGATGGTGAACTCTAAAATAGTACATCTAGATATGAGTACTACAAGGACGTGAACTGGAACCCTGGAAGGGGTAAATATTACCTTAGCGTGGCTCCCGTCCCTAGCAGAGAAAGAATGTTTGGAAATTTGAAGAGCCAATGGATGGAGCAAGGGGAGCTAAAAGAAAGAGAATGTTTTGTTCGAATTTTCAGAATAAAGTGATAGATAGAAATATTAGCAGGGAAGTACAGAGAGATAATGAAGCATTATGAGTGAGATGTGATACATGGATGGCAACGGTAGAGTGTTATAGAATCTATAGTCAAATGAAGAAAGAGACGAGAGGTGATGGGCCTTGAGACAACAAAAGAGTATAGGCCATACAGTCACATCCTCATTTCTAGAAATAAGTTCGCGACTCTAACGTGATTAACAGAAGAAAAAGTTAGACCCCAGACTAATAGAAATCAGTATGGATTGGTGAACAAGATAAACTAAACATGAATTAGGAACTGAGTAATTTGATAATAGTCAACATCTTGAAAATTTCAGATTGCATTCCGACAATAATAGAATGGACAACAGAAGAAGATCTATGATGAATTCAGTTAATGGTCATTCAGGGAAACGCCTAAAGCAAGCAATATGAGAAACATTAAGCCTAATAGACTCTATGTACCAGTTACACTAAGTGTCACCATCGCGATTGAGGAATTGTGTTATCCTTGGTACATAAGGATTACCGCAATGCGAGTAAGGGCCATTGATAATGTGAAAGGACGCCAAAGATAAAGATGAGAAACAACTATAGGCAGGTCGTCATAGCTCCAAGTTTTAGTATATGAATTGATAAAGGCAGAATGCGATAAAAATGAGAAAGGGACGAGATTGTACTTATCCAAATGTTACAGATATGCTATGATTCCAGAACGTTATGTAAGCATAACGTCAAAAAAAAGGAAAATAATGTTTCCTGCCCGGGATGTATTGATAGATAAGGCGCCAGTACGGGAGGTAAGTTAAAACAAGGAAATAACCGAAGAAATATTACGCAAAATATGGATAAGAGAATTGGCCGATGAGTAGTTAGTAGTTGATTCAGGAATAGCCTAGTCCTGAGTAGACAAGAAGTTACAGACAAATCAGCGGATCATGCAAGATAAATGTAGTAAACCCCAACATGGAGAATTTAGCCTCGTAGTAATGTCATTATAATACTTGAGATATATTCAAATAGGAGTCGGGATAGTTAAAGGTGTCGTATGAGTGTTACGGGGACAAAAGAAAGTGGCACTGGGAAGGAAGTCAAAATATTAGTTCAAAAGCAACCCTACAAGCACAAGGGCATGGAGGTAAGCAACTACGAATAATTAGAGACAAGGAAGGACATCAAAAGGTCTGTAATAAGCTCACAGCTTTACGAGAGTCAAGGGTTCTCCCTAGGTACTACAATGAAAGACTAGTCAAGGAAATAAAGAAGAAGGCTTCAACCTAAGCACCGTGACCTAAAGAGGAAACGGTCGTATAACAACAGTCTCACGATAATATTGTAAGCACTCCAAAGGAAAGTAGCACCTATTGTGGCTAATGAATGGGGAGTAAAATTAAAAGCAATATTCGAGATCATATGAGTTGCACAAAAACTCCGGCATGTGTGGGAACTAAGATAAGCTAAGTATGAACGCAACAAGGGGGAAAAAAGACCAAGAAAAGTGATAGCTTACGCTAAAGAAAGCTAAGAAGGAATGAAAGAAATTATTCGTTTAATGATCCCAAGTTAGTTACGTTATGAACGCACTTAACAGTTCGGAGAATAAGCCATGCAGCATATATGTTGGCAATCATACAGTCGTAGAATAAGGATTGAATTAGGAGATTGTATCCTGAATATTACATAGCGCCTATGAAAGGCTAAAGTTATATCATGAGACGCAGATCGGAAGATGGCTTAAACCTACATAAAGGCTAATCAGAAGGAGGAGGAAACTAAAGAGTTACATCAACGAAGTAAATCAAGAGTCTGATTATTGGACCCAAAATATTATAGAAATCGTGATTGAGAATATTGCATAATTACTCTTAATATAAAAGGTACTAGGGATATAGTACAACAACCATAATCTATAACGGCCTTACGATAAAGCCTTTTAGAAGAAGTAGCAGCCTCATAATAAGTCAGTATGAAGCTCTCACCGGATTGTGCATGCCCAGAGATGCAAGTATTATAATAGAGCTTCAAGTTGTGAACGTGAATTATACGTATGTGGAAGGGAGGTCATGAAAAAGATAGAAGATACGGTGCAAGATTTTAAGGTGATGAAGGTAAAGGGGGGGAGAGGATTTCATGAATTGTAAGGGACTAAAATACCCATATAAGGTGAGTCACATTAAGATGCTATAAATTACGGTTATGGAAGTATAGTATCACCCCTCCAGATGTCCTCGATAAGCCCTAATGGCGGTGTTACATAAGAGATCAAATTATCAGTGTTAGATGGATGAAAGTTCAATAGTATGTGATGAAATTAGACCATCAGTCTTAAGGATAAACAGCAGAAGTAGCCTGGAGTTGGTTGCAGACCTCAGTAATGATAAATCAAAGTAAGAGTTATGATATAGTATGACCTGCGTAGATGCAGTAAAGTCATACGAATGGATAACCATGTCTATGAAATAAGATATAGAAATATTTGTAAGTTCTACAAAGTATCGAGCGAAAAACTTCAGTACACCTATTGATGCCCAGAGAGGCATCCTATTAAGCCTTGTATATGGTTACAAATTAAGGCCTAGAGATTGGATTAAAGTTGGAGGAAAAAGGAGAGAAGAGTTGCATAGGCACACTTCTAAGGTCAATATCGTAGAGGCTGCATGATAGAGTGTAGCAACGGTTATGAAATTGGACGGAATTCGATCACAAGTCATGCTGTGGGAAAGAGGCATAAAGGGAGGAATGACCTGACCTTTGGATTTATTCAAAGAATAATTTCCTAGATGGCAAGGAGAGTACTAAAGTATTCGCAAGGGCCATGGGTTATGAGAATGATAAGTGCATCAGTCAACATTCGAGGACGAATATTCCCAATGGGGGAATGATGTTACGCCCCGCAATATTACGCTGATATTACGTATTGCAGTATTACATTACGATGATGTTATGCTTCGCAATATTTTATTACGACGATGTTACACCATGTAGAATTATACGTGAAATTGTTGTAAGATAATTGACCTCAGTTGAAGGACAAGATTATTTGGAGATTATAAGCATTATGCTATTTAAAATAAGTGATGAGTAAATTCGTGAAGGTGAGAGGGTAAGCAAATCGAAGAAAATAAATTTTTGTCCAAGTTTGGCATATCTGATAAATAACGGGCCGAGCGTTAATACCTGATATTTATGGACTAGTACCATACAAGGTACCATATGACCATGATAGTATGATGTATAAAGTGTATTAAAAATAAGTAGAATTTTAAGTAATTTGAGATAATTCTTAATTATGTGGGTAATTGATTAATTATGAGGTAGCGGGATATTACCTAATTGATTAATTTATTTTAGGAATATATTAAAACCCCTCCCCCACCTCACGTGGCAGCAAGCCATCACCCAAACCCAATGACTCATTAGTCATGATTGTTAGGTGGCAATTAGTTAATATAAAAGTCTTGAAATCCATGAAAGGATACATAACTTTAGCAAAGTAATGAATTCATATATCTAACGTTGGTGGAAATAGAAATGAGCTCTCCATGAGATTTTTTGAAGCCAACATGAAAGAAAATTGAAGCAAACATTGAAGGGTACAGATCTTTAATAGATCGAACAGAGATTTTTCAATTTAAGGAAGTACGGTGTAAATCTTCTTAAAAATATCACACGGATTTTTTTCTACGCCAGGTATGTTAAGGCCAAGCTTTTCCTTCAATTTGGAATGATCTCGTAATTACACGAGTTTGATAATGAGGCATAAAGAAAAATTCATATCCTTGAATTTACCTATATTTTCCTAGTCTTGTAAATAACAATATTCTCCTTATCGGGACTTCATATTCAATTGAGTATTTCTGTCACGACCTAAATTCCTACTCAGGTCGTGATGGCGCCCAACACCGAAGTTAGGAAATCCAACACTAGTTACTAATAAAATTACTTAAACAAATGAGATGTTCAAGTACTTATCCGGTTTTAATTTAAGCAGTCCTTAAATGAAAGTGAGGAATTGAGGCAATGTAATTTAAAGTATCTCAAAAATTATTTGCCGGCATAAAACAGAGTAGTATAACACTAGTGAATCAATGTCACAAGTCCAGAGGCGACTAGTGGAATATACAAATGGACAAAATGAATGTACGACTGTCTGAAAGGGGGTAGACAGAAATATCCCAAAAGTAATAGGAACTCCACAGTGCCACTGCAGAATGCCAGGAAGAGCAGCTCATCAT
Organism: Nicotiana undulata; assembly: GCA_005239495.1. Lineage (NCBI taxonomy): Eukaryota > Viridiplantae > Streptophyta > Magnoliopsida > Solanales > Solanaceae > Nicotiana > Nicotiana undulata. The sequence goes on from ML291774.1 coordinate 152,733, forward strand.
GTAGTCAAATATTGGTAGTACTCTCAGCGACGAACACCCGAATGGTGACCAGGTGCAACAACCTCAGAACCTGTACAATTAAGTACAGAAGTGTAACATGAGTACATATAAACAAATATGTACCCAGTGAGTATCTCGTCTAAACTCGAAGAAGTAGTGACGAGAGGTAGACGTGTTACTCACTAGGGTCGTTATCAATAATATGATTTAATGAATCTAGACAGGAATAACATTTAGGAAAAACTAGTAGACATGGAGCATCAGTACATAAAGATAACAATCAACCTGCAAGGGCCAAATAACAATATTTAATAAAAATGACAAGTTTTTTTCCCACAGAACCATTGAATTGGTAAGAATAATAATAAGACTCTCAATCAAGCACATAGCATATAATATGCCGAAGCGTACGGCCGGAGCGACGCAAAAATCTAAATGTGCACTGCCGAGGGTCGAGCGGCACGAACCATAGATGCATCTATTACCCCGTTCGTGAATTGATCATGCGACGCGGTTGACATAAATATAAGTCTACCCCGCTCACGAATTATACATGCGACACGGGTGCTCGTAGACATACACAGAATTATCAGGAAATTCAGGAATTTATCATGGATTATTCTTAAATTCAGGGATTTAAGCACTTAAACTTACACATAGCTTCCGAAATTCTCATGTCAATTTCAAGGATAATAAGCAACAAGGAACACAAGTAAGGATGCAGGTAAGGCACATAGAGGCATGATTGTGAAATCCTATATTCTACCCGACACAACAAAGTAGTAGCTACGCACGGACTCTCGTCACTTTGCGCGTACGTAGCCCCCGCAAATAAGTACAAATTGACTCGTATACATTTACCTATGTGGACAATTCCCTCTTACAAGGTTGGAAAGGAGACTCACCTCGCGTAGAATCTACTTCCCGTCTAAGTACGCGCCCGAAACTCCAAACTTTACACCCGAGGACTCGAAACTAGTCAAATGATATATAAATGAGTCAATGCATGCTCGAGGTATGGAAATTCTCCTACTTATGTAGTAAATTCACTATTCTTGAAGAAATCCCAAAATACACCCCCGGGCCCACATGCTCGGATTCCAAAAAATTTTGAAGATAACACTCACCCATAGCCTAAGGATCATTAATATGTAATTTTTATATTATTTCATGGTAGAAAAGTGGTGAAATTCCCTAAAGTTCATCAACCCTAGGTTTTCACTCTATCCTCTATGATTTCCATTATTTAGATGTTAAGCTACCTAAGTTTTGGTGTATACATTTAAATAGAATTTACACACCTCTTAGTATCTAGGTTATGGAGAGTTCTTCCCAAGCTCTCAAGTCTTCAATGGAGGTGTAAAATGGAAAAAATGAAGGAAATCCCGTGTTTAAGTGAAAGTGCAATGCCTGGCCTACAGGGGTTCCGCACCTGCGGCTCGAGGACCGCACCTGCGGTTCCGCTCCTACGGAATTAAATTCGTACATGCGGAATTCCCGCACCTGCGAGGCTGGGACCGCATAAGCGATCCCGCACCTGCGGCTGGGCAACCGCACCTACGGTCACACCAGATTTGGTGCACCAATTGAATTTTTAGCTGGTTTTTGGCCTCGTGTGGTGTCCGGGAGGCACCTGGGCCCACCCGAGGCCCCGTCCAATTATACCAACAAGTTCTAAATCATAATACGGACTCGCTCGAGCCTTCGGACACCCGAAACAACGCTAAATCTCAAAATCACCCCTCAAAACCCGTAAGATCAAACTTAAGAATTTCTAAGTTCTTGAATTCGGTTTCAATGCGCCGAACTGACCTATACTACTCAGAATGACACCAAATTTTGCAGGCAAGTCATGAATGACATTACGGAACTATTCCCGGTCTCGGAATTCCGTTCTAACCTCGATAACATAAAATCATGTTCCAAACAAAATTTCAAACTTAAGGAAACTCTATTTCGCTATACGGCTCGAGATGCTCCCGGGTCATTAAAAACCCTTTCCGGACATAAGTACAAGTCTGAAATCATCATACAAAGCTATTGGAATCGTCGAAACTCGATTCCGTTGTCGTTTACTAAAAATGTTGACCAAAGTCAAACTTGGCTTTAAAAGCCAACCTTAAGGAACCAAGTTTTCCCTTACTATTCAAAACACTTCCAAATCCCGAACCACCCATCCCCGCAAGTCACAAATCACGATAATCCGCTACAGAAAGTATCATTTGGGGGATCGGGGTCCGAATACGCAAAATGACCGGTCGGGTCGTTACAATTTCCTTTTCAAGGGAGCAAAAAGTCTATATATACATTATTACAGTATTTCATTGCCATCGAGCTATAATCGATGGGCATGCCCCTATTGGGAAACCTCTGATCAGATGGTAAGTTATATACCGAGCCTACTGTGGACGAGCACCTATGAGCGAGCCTTGTTGGTCGAGAAATAGAGCCTGGTATGGCCGAGCGCCTATGAGCGAGCCTATTATGGCAAAGCAGTTATATATATATATATATATCGAGCCCTATGTCACGACCCCAAATCCTAACAGGACGTGATGGCGCCTATCGTGGAACTAGGCTAGCCAACAATCACATTACTACGCACTTGTTCTCATTTAACAGTTCATAATGCAAAATAAACAGCAATTCAATAAAGAATAATTTATATAGGTCTAACGCCCCCAATAATAACCTAACAACTCTAAACATCCTCCCAGAACTGGAGTCAATAGTCATGAGCATCTCAGAATAATTAAATCTAACTCTGCTAAAACTATAATATAAGTCTCTGAATCAAGAGCTAAAAACATAATAAATAAAGGAAATGGAGAAGCTGTGGACGCTGGACAGCTACCTCGAAATCCCGTGACTGCTGCTAACTAACCTGCGTCAGCTACGGCTGCGAGCTCGTACCTGGATCTGTGCACAGAGGCACAGGGAGTCTTTATGAGTACGCCAACTTAGTAGTAATGAAAAGAAATCACATTCTGAGAAATATAAAGCACACAACAAGTACACCATTTCACAGCAACTATTAAAAACATCAAGTCACCAAGTAGTATTCAGCAAATTCATAAGTTCAAAAACCAGTTCCAAACTCCTTTGAAAAACAAGTAAATATCACTATATCTCAGTGAAATCCTCAGTAAGACTCAGTTTGAAAACAAAGTGAATCATAGTTTGAAACATAGTAAAATCATCATAAACGCGCCCCTCGGGCCAAAATCATTTATCGTAACCATGCCCTCAGGCATTCCCTCAATCACTCAGTATCAATCATCACTTAGTATCAATAATCACTTAGTATCAGCCCCGCGGGCAATCATCATCACTCAATCTGTACCGGCGTTCACTGGGGGTGTGTTACAGACTCCGGAGGGGCTCCTACAGCCCAAGCGCAATAATAACATAAGGCCTGGAAGCCTTCTCACCTCTCTCATAAGTCCTGGAAGCCTCCTCGCATTACTCATAAGGCCTGGAAGCCTTCTGACCTCTCTCATAAGGCCTGGTAGCCTCCTCACATCACTCATAAGGCATGGAAGCCTCCTCACAATATAGGCTTGAAACCTCACTCAGTCAGACACTCTCAATTTGCCCTTAGGCCATAAACAAACCGGGTTCTCGACCCAAAACAGTGTTTTATTTTCTTCAATAAATAGTATCAAAATACTCTGAGTGTCAAAAAAAATTTATCAGGAAAATACCGAGTCTAATTCACAACATATAGAGTGAGGAAACACAGTAAAACAGTCCCCCAAACACGGTTTACAACCCAAAACATATCATAATATACAAATACTAATTAAACAAAGGCTTAAAAATCAGTTTCGCAACTCAATAGTCACCTAAATAGGAAAGATGTTTCAAAAGTTTCCACCTTTCATTTCAAAACCCGTGAAAGGGTGCATCGTCCGGGGTTTCATACCCTCAGGACAGGATTTCAAGACATTACTTACCTCAAAACTAGCCCGAAAACTATTCTGCAATGCGTTTGCCTCTCGAATCAACCTCCAAAGGCTCCAAATCTACCAAGTTCAGATTTTTATCATCAACATATGCTTAAGGAATAAATTCCAATTGAAAAATATCGAATTTAAGTCAAATATCTGAAATCGGTCAAAACCCGACCCCCGGTTCCGCGTCCCGAAACTCAGAAATTTTTACATGAAAGTGTTCTTCATCTTCTCACGATTCCGTACATATAAAGAACACCAAAATCGGATTTTGTTTGACCCCTCAAATCGACCCTTGAAGGTCTCATAATCTCATGCCCCAAAATCCTATTTTTCTACTATTTTTCATGAATTAAAGGCTGGGATTATGGTCTATAATCACCCATAAACGAGTTTTAATAATCAATTTACTTACCTCTGTGATACCCACTGATTTTCTCCTTCAAAATTCGTCCAAAAAGCTCCATGTCCGTACACAAATGGTGAAATAAGGGTTTAAGACGCGGAGGGTTTAATTATATATTTTTTCCCAGGTATTTCCGCACCTGCGACCTACTTACTCGCACCTGCGGCTTTGCAGGTGCGATGATCCTTCCGCGCCTGCGATCTCTACAGGTCTCCCCCGACTTCCGCACCTGCGACTCGACCTCCGCACCAGCGACCTCGCGGGTGCGACCATCCTCTCGCACCTGCGGAAACTCTCCAGCCCCGCCAAGTATCGCGCCTGCGGCTCCCTACTCGCCCTTGGTAGACCGCGCCTGCGGTTCTCAACCACACCTGCGACCTCTCCACACCTGCTACCCACTGCCCGCACCTGCGGTCAAACTTCCGCAGGTGCGGAAATCTCTGTGATTTCACACCAGCATCTTTTTGCTGCAATTTCCAACTTCCGAAACTCCCGTTAACCATCCGAAATCAATCTTGAGCCCCTCGGGACCCCAACCAAACTTACCAACATATCCCATAACATCATTCAAACTTAGTTGCACTCTCAAAACACCAAAACTAACAGCAAAATACAAAATTTACATCTGATTCAAGCCTAAGAACTTTGATATTTCTAAAATTCACCAATGATGCCGAAACTATTCAAATTAACTCCGATTGACCTGAAAGATTGCAGACAAGTCAAAAATGACATTACAAACTTGTTCCAACTGTCGGAATTCCATTCCGACCCTGATAGCCGATTTTCCACTGCCGTCCGAAATCGCCAAAAACTAACTTCCGCCAATGCAAGCCTAATTCTACACCGGACATCACAAAATTATTCTTAACACACTCCTAAGTACCAAATCACCTAACGAATCTATCCGAGCCATAAAATCCGCATTCCGAGGTCGTTTACCAATAAGTCAACTCTTAGTTGACTTTTCCCATTTTAAGGTTATTCTTAAGGACTAAGTGCCTGCATTCCCATTTAACCATTCCGATTCCAAGCCTATCAACTCTAACACATTAATAACAGAATTACCAATTTATAATAAGTCAATAGCAACAGTTATAATGCAGGTTTTTACGTAACAACAGACCGGGTTGTTACATTCTCCCCCTCTTAAACAAACGTTCGTCCTCGAACGAGTCTAGAAACATACCTGGAGTCGCAAACAAGTGCGGATATTTGCTCTGCATCTCCCGTTCGGTCTCCCAAGTAGCCTCCTCTACTGGCTGACCTCTCCACTGCACCTTCACTGATGCTATCTCCTTAGACCTCAGCTTTCTGACCTCACGAGCCAAAATTGATACTGGCTCAACCTCGTACGACATATCACCCTCGAACTGAACTGTGCTGAAATCTAACACATGTGACGGATCACCAACATATATCCTGAGCAACGACACATGAAACACCGGATGAACACTCGACAAGCTGGGTGGCAAAGCAAGTCTATAAGCCACCTCTCCAACCTTCTGAAGCACCTCAAAAGGACCAATAAACCGAAGACTCAACTTTCCTCTCTTTCCGAACCTCATAACACCTTTCATGAGTGATACCTTTAGCAGTACCTTCTCACCTTCCATAAATGACACATACCGAACCTTCCGATCTGCATAGCTCTTCTGCCTAGACTGCGCCGTGCGAAGTCGCTCCTGAATCAACTTTACCTTCTCCAACGCATCCTGAATTAAATCTGTTCCCAATAACTTAGCCTCACCGGGTTCGAACCAGCCAACCAGAGATCTACACCTCCTACCATATAAAGCCTCATACGGGGCCATCTGAATACTGGACTGATAGCTGTTATTATATGCAAACTCCGCTAATGGTAGAAACTGATCCNCGCAATGCTCAACTCTACATCAGTACCCATACCTTTCTGTACGGCCCTCCAAACCTGAGATGTGAACTGAGTACCTCTGTCAGAAATGATAGAAAGTGGAACTCCATGCAACCGGACAATCTCTTTAATGTAGATACCAGCTAACCGCTCTGAAGTATAAGTAGTACTGACGGGAATGAAATGCGCGGACTTGGTCAATCTATCCACGATGACCCAAATAGCATCAAAACTCTTCGAAGTCCATGGAAGCCCAACTATAAAGTCCATAGTAATCCTCTCCCATTTCAACTCTAGAATATCTAACCTCTGAAACAAACCAACTGGTCTCTTATGCTAATACTTGACCTGCTGGCAGTTGAGACACCGTGATACATACTCAACAATATCTCTCTTCATCCTTCTCCACCAATACTGTTGTCCCAGATCCTGATACATCTTCGCGGCACCCGGGTGAATCGAATACCGCGAACTGTGAGCCTCTGCTAATATCAACTCTCGAATACCATCCATGTTGGGCACACAAATACGGCCCTGCATCCTCATAACTCTCTCATCACCAATAGTTACATCTCTGGCATCACCCCGACGAACCCTATCCTAAAGAACAAATAAGTGTCAGTCATCATACTGTCGGGCCTTAATCTGGTCAAATAAGGAAGATCGGGAAGCCATGCTAGCTACCACTCGTGGTGGATCTGACAAATCCAATCTCACTAACTTACCCGCTAAAGCCTGAACATCAAGGGCTAAAGGTCGCTCTGCTGCTAAAAGATAAGCTAGACTTCCCAAACTCTCGGCTCTGCGACTCAAGGCATCGGCCACCACATTGGCCTTTCCCGGATGATACAGGATAGTCAAGTCATAGTCCTTGAGAAACTCCAACCATCTCCTCTGCCGCAAATTCAAGTCCTTCTACCTCAGCAGATACTGCAAACTACAATGATCGGTGTAAATCTCACACTGTACTCCATACAGATACTGCCGCCAATTTTTCAAGGCATGAACAATGGCAGCTAACTCCAGATCGTGCACTGGATAATTCTTCTCGTGCACCTTCAACTGCCTCGACGCGTAGGCAATCACCCTACCGTCCTGCATCAACACTGCTCCCAAGCCCACTCTAGAAACATCACAATAAACCGTATAAGAACCTGAACCAGTAGGCAACACTAACACCGGAGTTGTGGTCAATGCTGACTTGAGCTTCTGAAAGCTCTCCTCACATTCATCGGACCATCTGAATAGAACACCCTTCTGTGTCAATTTGGTCAGAGGTGAAGCAATAGAAGAAAATCCTTCCACAAAGCGACGGTAGTAACCCGCCAGACCAAGGAAACTCCAAATCTCTGTAGCTGAAGACGGTCTAAGCCAACTCTGCACCGCCTTAATCTTCTTCGGGTCAACCTGAATACCCTCACTAGACACCATGTGCCCCAAGAAAGCTATTGAACCAAGCCAAAACTCACACTTAGAGAATTTTGCATAAAGTTTCTCCTCCCTCAATCTCTGCAGCACGATTCTCAAATGCTGAGCATGCTCTTCCTGGCTACGAAAATAAACCAGGATGTCATCAATGAATACAATAACGAAAGTATCAAGGTAGGGCTAAAACACATTGTTCATCAATTTCATGAACGCTGATGGGGCATTGGTCAGCCCAAATGAAAAAACCAGAAACTCATAATGACCGTATCTGGTCTTGAAAGTCGTCTTCGGAATATCATAATTCCGAATCTTCAACTGATGATACCCCGAGCTCAAGTCGATCTTTGAGAACACCTTAGCTCCCTGAAGCTGATCAAATAAGTCATCAATACGAGGCAACGGATAACGATTCTTCACTGTAACCTTATTCAACTATCTATAATCAATACACATGCGCATCGAACCATACTTCTTTTTTCACAAACAACACCGGCGCACCCCAAGCGATACACTAGGCCGAATGAACCCCTTATCTAAGCGTTCCTGAAGTTGCTCTTTTAATTCTTTCAACTCTGTTGGTGCCATACGGTAAGGTGGAATAGAGATAGGATGAGTATCTGGCACCAGGTCAATACCAAAATCAATATCCCTGTTAGGTGGCATGCCTGCTAGGTCTGCAGGAAATACATCCGAAAAATCACGGATTACGGGAACTGAATCAACAGATGGAGCCTCACTACTAACATCCCTCACAAATGCAAGATAATATTCACATCCTTTCTCAACCATACGCTGAGCCTTTATATAAGAAATCACTCTGCTAGGCACGTGCTCTATAGACCCCCTCCACTCAACTTTCGGAACTCCGGGCATAGCTAAGGTAACGGTCTTAGCGTGACAATCAAGAATAGCATGACATGGGGATAACCATTCCATGCCCAGAATTACATCAAAATCTACCATACTTAGTAAAATCAAGTCCACTCGGGTCTCCAGACCCGCAATAGATATAAGACACGACTGATACACACTGTCCACAACAATAGTATCACCCACCGGAGTCGAAACATGAACAGAAGTAACTAGAGACTCACGGGGCATATTCAAAAAATGAGCAAAATAGGATGAGACATAAGAGTACGTGGAACCAGGGTCAAATAAAGCCAAAGCATCACTGTGACAAACTGAAATGGTACATGTAATCACTGCATCTGACGCCATAGAATTAGGCCTAGCCGGAAGTGCATAAATGCGTGGCTGGCCTCCACCTGCTCTACCTCCCCCTCTAGGGCGACCTCTAGCTGCCTGACCACCACCCCTAGCGGTCTGGGTAGGTGGTGAAATAACTGGGGCTGAAGCCGAGGGATGAACCCTCTGCTGGGATGAACTACAAAAAAGGCGGGGACATTGCCTCCACCCATGTCCGGGCTCTCCACACTCGTAACAATTACCTATAGTTGGGGAAAACGAACGAGAACCTCCACCCCTCTGGTAACCACCAGACGAACAATGCATAGAAGAGCCCTGATGAGATGAAGCTCGGGGGGAGCTCAGAGCTAGAAGGGAACTAAAGGATGAACGTCCCTGATGAGCATTGCAAGGACCCTGCCCCGACGATACACCACTGTACGCTGGGCGAACTGACTGTGGAGGTTTAAATGAACGACCTCTGATAGGCTGAAATTGCCCTATGGAAGGGGCACCACTGAAATTACCTGATCCTCGAGGCCTCTTGACCTCTCTTTCCTCACGATCCTGCCTACGAATCGACTCTGTATCCCGAGAAATATCAACAATCTTCTAAAATGTGACTCCAGACACCCTCTCTCTGGTCATCAAAATTCGAAGCTGATACGAGAGACCATCTACAAACCTCCTAATCCTCTCCCTGTCAGTAGGGAAAATCCCAGAAGAATGTGTCTGGCTAACTCAGAAAACCTCATCTCGTACTGGGTGACTGATAATTCTCCGTGGCGCAGTTGCTCAAACTGCCTACGCTACTCCTCTCTGTGGGACTGAGGAACATATTTCTCCAAAAAGATCGTGGAGAACTGCTGCCAAGTGAGAGGTGCTGAACAAACCGCCCTACGCCTCTCGAATGACTCCCACCAAGTAAAAGCAGCACCCGCAAACTGAAATGTAACAAACGAGACTCCACTGGTCTCCAAAATACCCGCAGTACGTAGTATCCTTTGGCATTAATCAAGAAAACCTTGGGCATCCTCACCCTCTGTGCCACTGAAAGTCGGAGGCTTAAGTTTGCTGAACCTTTCCTACCTACGTTGCTCATCCTCAAGCATAGTAGTGACCACAAAATCCTGAGCGGGAGCAACCGGCTGAACTGGGGCTGCTCTTGGTGCCTGAATACCCCGTACGACCTAATCAGGTGTCCGGGCAGCTGGAGTCTGGTTGCCTCCCCCGGCCTGAGCTGCAGTGGCAATAGTGGACATAGCAACTGCCTGAGCCAAATTGGAACACATCGTCAATGTCTGAGCCAGGGTCCCTTGAAGACCCGGAATAACAATACGTACTGCAAGTGCCTGAGCCCGTTCCACTGGAGCACCATCGGCGGGAACCTGATCCTGAACGATAGGGGGATCCTGTGGTACCACCCCGGCTGCTGCCTGAGCTGGTTCCCTACCTCTACCATGGCCTCGATCCCTTGTGGGTCTAGCTGGTGCCTGGTCACCCTGATCGGTATTGCGTGTCCTCACCATCTGTGAGAGAATGAAACAACGTAAGTTCAGATTTCAAGAATTAATAGATTGGCACGAAGGAGTTCAAGAAAATAGAGATGTTTCCTAAAAGTTCTGCAGCCTCTCAAAGATAAGTACAGACGTCTCCGTA
>ML291774.1:173572-194328 GCA_005239495.1 Nicotiana undulata
CCCTATGTTCGGGGTGTGACAGTAAGTGTCGTGTCTAACCTTGTAAGGGAGAATTTACCCCGTAAGATCTATACTTGCTACATGTTATGTATTATGGGAGTTATGCGTGTATGAGTGACGAGCGTCCGTGCGTATGCTAGGTTCTTGATTACGCTCGGGTAGACATAGACTCATGCCATGCTTTAATTGTACTACTTGAGTTATCATTACCTATTTAAAGGCTTTAATTTATGTTTTAACCTGCGACTATACTTGCATAAAGTATAGGACTTTGCTATTTTGGAAACATGATGCGAAACTTGATTAGCCGCGGAAATTATAGTTTCTCTAACGGATTGCTCACGTGTTGTACTCATGTGTCCGGAAGTTTCCGGATTTCTCAACTCGCACATATATTCGTGAGTTGGACTGATGACCCATCAAATGTTTCACTATTCTTAGGGGATCCGGTTGAATCCCTAAGACTACTATTATGGATTGGGTCGTACGACCTCGATAGTATTATGAGACGCACCTATAGATCGGGCCATAACCTCAATGGTAAATGGGAACAGGCCACACGACCATGGCGGGATATTGTACAATCACTTTTATGGTATTGTGTCATTCACCTAGGCACAATCATGCGTAGTATATTGATAAGGAGTCAGTGCATACATGAGTTCCTGACTCTAGTTTCTTGATGTTAGCACCTGGTATTGTCGATTTATGTTCCCTTCGAGGTAGTATTAGGTATTTGAGGAGTTCATATTTATTCTTCTTTCGAGGATCATGCTACACACATATATCAATTTTCATTGCTTTTATTTTTTATTCCTCATACTTGTCTACCTTTTATTGTACTTAATTTTTGGACCATAGTAAGTGTCGATGTCGATCCCTTACCACTATTTCTTCAAGATTATACTAGATACTCAATGGGTACGCATTGTTTTACGTACTTATTCTACACTTCTACACTAATTATGCAGGTATTGAGACAGGGACATTTGTTGGTCATACCGAAATGTAGGTGCAACTGTTGGGGAGACTTTGTGGTGAGCTACTCTTTATGTTATCGTCAGCACACGAATTCCCCTTCCTAGTTATTTACTATATTTTGTCGATTTCCTATTCTAGACCGTTATTGTAGTAGTATTATATATTGTAGTAGATGCTCATGCACATGTGATACCGGATTTCAGGGATTTAGACTATTGTTCTTTGTTATATTCCTACTATAACATGTGGTTTTGTACTTTGATTATATTATATCCTTGATGTTAATATCATTTTCATACTATAAAATAGAACGATTTCGCTTATTTGATTCATCACTTGTTTCAAAATGAGTTGTGAACTATTGATCAGCGTGTTAATTTATCATTGGTTTGTCTAACGGCAGTGTTGGCATCATAACGGCCTATGGTGGGAATTGGGTCATGATGGTGGTTGCCATGAGAGAACATGTTTATAAACCAATTCCTTCTCATGTTTAAAGTAGAATAGATCCCCTTAATACTATATTATAGAAGGTGTTTGTAGTTATAATCCTAATAAAAATAAGAGTAAATGTGGAAAAACCTTTGGAAAGGGTATAAGTGGCACTAAAAGAAAGGTTTTTCATTCTATCCTATAGGTAATTGTCCCACAAGAGGAATAACTACAACGAGCCAGAAGAAGTAGAGTGAGGTTGTTTGATTAATGCCCTAGTTGAGAGTGCCAAGAAAGCTGATGAAAAGGAAAGAAAAAGGCTAGTGATCGAGTAAAATGGTCCAGGTTGAGGAGGTGGGCCAGGTTCTTGAAGATAGGTTGTGGAAGTCCTTACACCTATTGCAAAAAAGAGAAATACTTCTCAAAATAAGTCTCATGAAACAGAGGCTAAACCAGAGGCCTCAATCCATAAAATAATTAAGTCTACCAAAAGGGGTAAGAAGGCTCAATTAGCGGAAGAAAATAGTGAAGGAGAAACTGATTATGAGGAGGACAAGAACTTGAGGTTGCGGAAAAGAGCTATTCTGGCAGGGAGTCTTCTTTGAGATGTTGAGGAATATGGAATGGTTAAGTTCCTGGAAAAGGTGATGATGCTAGGCTGGAAGGACATGGTTCTTCTAGTTGAAGGTCGATTAGTTAGGTCTGAAATAGTCGAGTTCTTTGTCAATTGTGAAGTCAATGAGGGGAGAGTCACTAGTAAAGTAAGGGGAGTCAGGATCAGCTTTGATGACAAGTATCTTGGAGACATCCTCAATATACTTGTTGTGGGGTACAATGCCTACACCAAGCTGAAATCGCTTTTCTAGATGACCTTTCGACTTTCAGAAAATTACTAGAAAGTTTGCTAATGAGGCAAAGGAAAAACAACCCAGGGCTATCTAAGACCTTTCACAAAGTGCTCTTCGAGTTTGTGAACTAGGTGGGTCTTCCCACACAAGAAAAGATTGTATTAGTAAAACTTCATGGACCTATTACTTATGGAATTGCTAGACAGTGAGAAGTAGATAAATTGGTCAGGATTTATTATGTATATTATTCATAGGGTTGTTTATGGGTCCAGGACTTAATGTATTCCATATTGGATTCATCCTGACTAATGTTCAAATTGTTCAATGTTCCTATGAAGAAATGAGATATGCAATAGCAAGGATTACTTTGGGGCTAGGACGTTAGTAGATTATGGCTATCCAGTGCAGGTTGACCCAAAGATCTCGTTTCATCTTAGGGTTACCAAGAATAGCAAGGTTAGGATATTGGAGCTAGAAAGCAAGGTAAAGGATGCTGAGATCAAGAGGCTCTAGGAAAAGCTTACTGAAGTAAAAGCTAAGTGAGATTCTTGAAACTACTTCAATCCAATAACTATTAGGGTATTGGAGCAAGAAAGAAAGGTAAAAGATTCTTAGATCAAGAGGCTCCAGGAAAAGCTTGTTGAAGTAAAAATTGAGAGGGATTCTCGAAACTACTTCAAGCCAACGAAGAACATGTCCTTCCCAACCTTAAACCCTTCCTATTTCCTGTTATGCTTTGTAGTAGGATACTATCTACTAACAATAATCATTGTTTTCCTCAAATTGTCTACTGGTTAATGTCTTAGATGTCTAATATCCTTATATTAATGGTAGAGAAATTTGGGTCTATGATTGCATTTTCCTTAGCCCTAGTGGTCATGAGAAATGTCTGCTAAAATCTGGTTATTTAACTGAAATATGAAACTGTTTGATGATGCAAAAAAGAGGAAAATAGGTTGTGATTTTTCTTATGAGAATTATGTTTATAACCTAATTAACCTGGTCCTTGATGATTTGTGACTTTAAATGAAAAACGTTTTGATTTTATATTGAGCTGAGTTGAAACAGAATCTTTGAGTCTGGAGAACACAGAGCTTATCACAAAAAAAGGGGGGAAATTATTAACTTGAGCACTGTAGGTTTTGATTATTTGACAAAGGAGCACATGCACGTGCAAAGGGAATGCATATGTGGTTTATTTCTGATAAACCCTAACAAAAAGGTTGCATATGTGATAAAGAGCAACACTCTTTACTTGTAGAGAACTTAATCTAAGATAAGAAAAAGATTTAGAGGTTTGAGTTAACGACTCTCCTAGTTACTCTTTAGTTACTAACTCTATATTATACTAGTGTTTGTCCTCTTCTACGGTTATGCTTACATACTCAAGTAAAGCAAGAATTGAGCAAAATAGCTGGGTGAAGAAATTCATGTGAGATTCTAGATTGTGATCCTGAATCTACACGAACCAGATTTAAGAATCTATTCTACAAAAGAGTTTTTATGTGTCTGTCTTTACTTCTATTTCAAAATTTAGACGATGTTCTGAGTTGTACCTTTCAGCTTTCATTAGATACAATTATAATAGGTATTTGAGTTCTTATATTCAAGTTAGAGTTAACTTGAACTAGTCGCAACAACCTTCAGTTTATTGCAACAAGGGTTAGAGTTTAATCCTTAGGTTTTCAAGAGTTTGTAAATTTTGTTTTGTCCTACTGTTTAGTAAGTATTTGGTAAAATCCTACTAGGAAGAAGGTCATGATTTTTGTACCCTTTTTAGCCGGGTGTTTTTCACGTTAAATCAATATATTCATTACTTTCTACATTATTTTATTTTATAGTTGTAGTCTAAGGACCACACCGGAGAACTAGGTCCTTTGATAATCTTGTGCACACAAAAATTGGGTACGACACAAACTATCCTCTTTTTGTGTGGTATTAAAGTATAAAACATTACCTAGTTCTTCGCCTATTTATTTCTTGAAGATAGTCTATGGATTTCAAGATAAAATCGTATAAGAATCTATTTTGAGTACAAATAATCCAACTATAACCGCGTTGAAGACTCACCTTAGGCATTGAGAACAACCTTGTCTTAATGAACTATTGAAGAGTACAAGCCCTAACTTTTTAGGGTATAGGAAATAAGAGAATTATGTTTTAGCATCTATTTATAGGCTTGGGGGCTACATGGGTCATGGAGAGCTCATGTTGGCCATGCAAGTCCTGAACACTCCCTCTTATCCTCTAGCTTCGTTCTAGAAGTGGCCACTCATGCTTTGTGGTTGGCTTGTGTGGGACAAGCAGTATGTGAGCCTGCTTTACTACCCTTTACTAAATATTCCATAACCTTTTGTAAAAATACAAGAATGTATGACCCGATAGGTCGTTTTGAATACAAGTCTTACTTTTCGTATTATGATATCTCTCATAGTTTCATTTGGTATTTATTGGTTTGCGTGAATGGTCCGTGTCATTTTTCGAAAGGCTTTTACGTAAACTTTTGAATTAGACATTTTTTTTACTTAAAATGATGTTTGAGTATACCACGGTCAATAGTTATAACGACCCGGTCTGTCGTTATATAGAACCTGCATTATAATTACTGTTATTGACTTGTCATAGTTTGGTTATAATGTTATTGATGTGTTAGAGTTGGTAGGCTTGAAATAGGAATGGTTGTAGTGAGAGTTTAGTCACTTAGTCTTTAAAAATAGCCTTAACGTTGGAAAAGTCAAATGAGAGTTGACTTATCGGTAAACGACCCCAGAATGCGGATTTTATGGCTCGGATAGCTTCGTTAGATGATTTGGGACTTAGGAGTGTGTTCAGAATATTTTTGTGATGTCCGGTGTAGAATTAGGCTTGAATTGGCGTAAGTTAGTTTTTGGCGATTTTCGGTCGGCAGTGGAAAATAGGCTATCGGGGTCGGAATAGAATTCTGACAGTTGGAACAGGTTCGTAATGTCATTTTGGATATGTCTGCAAAATTTCAGGTCAATCGAAGTTGTTTTGAATAGTTTCGGCATAATTGGTGGATTTTAGAAATTTTAAAGTTCTTAGGCTTGAATCCGATGTGATTTTGGTGTTTTGATGTTATTTTTAGTGTTTTGAGAGTGAGACTAAGTTTGAATGATCATTTATGACGTGTTGGGATAATGTTTTCAGGTCCCGAGGGGCTCGGGATTGATTTCGGGTGATTAACAGACTCATTTTTACTTAAAGAGAATGTTATTTTTGCTGGTGTGTTGCAGGGAGTAAATGACTCTGTGCGATCGCGGGGTATCATATGCGATCGCATAGGTCAGTTGGTGAAGCCCAGGAAATTTCCTTGTGCGATCGCAGAGCAGGGGGAGTTAAGGCAGTGCGGTCGCGTAGAAGGTGGTGCGAACGCACAGGATCAGGCGCGCGTGGAGGATGAGCCAGCACTGTGCGAACGCAGGCGAGCTCGTGCGATCGTGTGAGGGAGCAGGTGATACACTGTGCGAATGCTCCTGTGGGTATGCGAACGCACTGAGTAAATTATAAAAACCTGGGCAGTTAAATTAAAACCCTTCCGCGACCTTAACATATTTTTACACCATTTTTGAACGGGAAGATGCTTTTGAGGCTATTTTAAAGAGGAAAAATCATCGTTCTTCATAGAGGTAAGTATTTTGGACCTTAAAACTTGATTATAGGTGATTAAGGAACATAATCCCAGTGTTTAATTAATGAAAATTAGTAGAAACAGAGGGAGTTAGGGCTTGAGATTATAAGAGCTTTAGGGGTCGATTTGAGGGGTCAAACGAACTCCGATTTTCGCGTTCTTTATATGTACGGACTACTGAGATGATGAAGAACATTTTGGTATAAAACTTTCTGAGTTCCGGGACGCGGGCCCGGGGGTAAGGTTTTGACCGATTTCGGGTTTTGTACTTAAAATCGATATTTTTCAAATGGAATTCATTCCTTAAGCATAATTTGATGATAAAGGTCTTACCTTTATAGATTTGGAGTGCTCGGGAGTTGATTCGAGAGGCAAGTGTTTTGCGTAACAGTTTTCGGGCTAGTTTGAGGTAAGTAATGTCTTTAAATCTTGTCTTGAGGGTATGAAACCCTGGACTGTGCACCCTTTCACGGGTTTTGGAATGTAACGGTTGAAACTTTTGAAATATATTCCCTATTTAGGCAACTATTGAGTTGTGAAATCAATTTTAAAGCCTATGCTTAATAGTATTGATATATATTTGATATCTTTTGGGCTGTAAGCCATGTTTGGGGCCTAGTGCTGATTTGTTTACCCCTTGAGGGTTGATTTTACTATTTTCCTCACTGATACGTTATGATTTTCACTCAGTCATTTCTTGATAATTTTTTTGACACTCAGAGTATTTTGATACTATTTATTGAAAATGAAACACTATTTTTGGGTCGAGAACCCGATATATTTATGGCATGAAGGGCATGTTCAGAGTGTCTGATTGAGTGAGGCTGCAGGCCATTATTGTGAGGATGTTGTGATATGAGAGAGGCTGCGGGCAAATATTGTGTGTGATTTATGCCATGTTGTGGCTTGTTATAGCGCTTGGGATGTAGGAGCCCCTCCGGAGTCTGTACACACCCCTAGTGAGCGCAGGTACCTAATGAGTGATGTTGCCCGCGGGGCTGATACTGAGTGATTGTAAGGTAGCCTGATGGGCTAATATTGAGTGACTGTGAGGTTGCCTGATGGGCTAATATCGAGTGACTGTGAGGTTTCCTAATGGGCTAATATTAAGTGACTATGTGTAATGACCCGACTGGTTGTTTTGAGCTCTAGCGCGTCGTTCAGCGGTTGGAAGTCATGAACAACTTCATTTAAGGTATTATGACTTGTGCGTATGGTCAGAGTTGAGATTCAGGAAGTTCGGAGTTGGATTGGAAGGAAATTTCTCATTTCGGAAGCCTTAAGTTGGAGAAATTGATTAAATTTGGAATTTTGAGCAAACGGCCGTATATTGTGGAAGTCCACATTTTGGGCGTATGTCCGGATCGGGGTTTGGATAACCCAGGAGCGTTTCGGCGTATATTGTGGAAGTCCACATTTTAGAAGAAATTTCCTATGTTTGGTTTAGAAGGCATTTCAAAGATATTGATGTTCGTTTGGGATTCCGAGTCTGGGAATAGCTTCGTGCGGTGATTCTGGAGTTGGGAGCGCGATCGGAAGTGAATTCGGATGTCCGTAGGTTATTTTGAAGTCATTTGGCTCAAGTTTGAAATTTGGAGGTTTTGAAGAATCCGACCGGAAGTGGAATTATCAGGGTCGGAATGCAAATTCAGAAGTTGGAGCAAGTCTGTAATGTTGAATATGACTTGTGTGCAAAATTTGGGGTCAATCGGGCGTGATTTGATAGGTTTCGGCATCGGAAGTGGGAGTTTGAAACTTCAAAGTTCATAAAGTTGAATTTGAGTGCGATTCGTGATTTCGGTGTTGTTTGATGTGATTCGAGGCCTCGAGCAAGTCTGCATTATATTTTGGGACAGGTTGGTGTGATTTGACGGGGTCCCGGGGGCCTCGGGTGGATTCCGGGTGGTTAACGGATCAAGATTGAAGTTGGAAAAGAGCTGAAGTTGCTGTCATCTGGTGTGACCGCACCTGCGAGGCTTTGGCTGCAGGTGTGGAGAAGCATATGCGGTTTAGGGGCCACAGGTGCGAGAAGTGGCAGGCTTGGCTGGGACCGCAGGTGCGAGGCAATTTCTGCACCCGCAAAAGCGCAGATGCGGCGTATGGATCGCATGTGCGAGTTTTGACTGGAGTCGAGGAAGTCGCAGGTGCGAGGGTCTGGGCGCACCTGCGGAAGAGCAGGTGCGAGAGGTGAACCGCAGGTGCGGATATCGGGCTTGGGCAGATTGCTTTTAAACCGAAAAGTTTTCATTTCTTCTCCTAATTTTCATATGCTATGGGCGAATTTGGAGAGCATTTCAAGAGGGGTTTCATCAGGCATCAGAGGTAAGTTGTTTCTACTCATTTCTAAGAATAAATACAAGATTATTACATGGTTTTGAAATGAGAAATTGAGGGAAATTTTGAAATTTTGAAGAAACCTAGAAAATTTGATAAATTGGATTTTAGCCACGAATTTGAGCATGAATATTTGAGTAAAATGTATATTTGAACTAGTAAAGCTATGGGTAGAGTTTATCTTCGAGAAATTTCGGAATCCGAGCACGTGGGCCCGAGATCATTTTTGTCAATTCACTGAGCGGAGCTGGGAAATGATAAAATTTTCATTTGTTACCAATAATAGAGTATATTTTCATTGATTTGTTGTTATTTGGTTAGTTTGGGGGCGTTGTGCATCCATCGGAGTCGTCGGAAGGGCTTGGAAGCCGGTAATGAATCTTCGGAGCGAGGTAAGTCTCCTTTCTAACTTTGTGAGGGGGAATAGTCCCCCTAGGTGAACTAAATGAATATATATATATATGCCATTACTTGCGGGGGCTACGTACGCACGAGGTGACGTGAGTCCGTGCGTAGCTACTATTATGCCATGTCCGGGTAGTCTAGGACCCACTATCATACCTTATTTTTTTTATCTGTGATTTCATCAATGATATTAGCCTAGTGATATTACCGAGTATATAATTGAATACTTAGGAAGGTCAGAGCTTATTTTCCTTAATCACTTGTGAAGAAAACAGATCCTTCCTTGTATAATTGTGTTCCGGATGAATCAGTAATACTTAGAACCGTATTAAACTTGATAAATGAATTCCCAGAAATGACTTCAATACTATCTTCAAGTTCACCTAAAGAGAATTTTACCACTCCCATGGGAAAAAAATAAAAATAAAAATAAAAAAAGATAAAAATAACTGCTTTCTTGATAAAAATACAGATTTATTATGTGGATTTGTATACATATGAGCACCTGAGTCGCAGGTATGATTCGCGAGCAGGCTAGCCTTATATATATATAACCGCGTCGCATGATCGATTCGCGAGCGGGGAAAATTGATGCATCTATGGTTCGAGTCGTTCGACCCTCGGCAGTGCACAGTTTATTATTTTTTGGTCCGCGCTGTTCGACCCTCAGCATTGCTTGCGCATGATATTTCCTGCGTAGTTGCTATGATTGTTTGCCTTATTACTGGCCTGGAATTTTAAGTTGTCAACTGAAATGACAGAGATTGAGAGTTATTAAATATTTTTGGAAGAAGTTGTTCCTTCTCGTTGATTAAGTTGTTATTTTATTAAATCACCCATGTTGATTAATTGGTATTGACATGACGAAGAATTTAACTGTTAATTTTGGAAAGAGTTGACATTATTTATTCCTGAATTTAATAAATTGCATATGATAACCATGCTTAGTGTCACACTTGAATAATCTAAATTGACCTATAGCAAGTGTCTAATATGACCTCTCGTCACTACCTCTCTGAGGTTAGGTGGGATACTTCCTGATTACACGTTGTTTTCGTACTCATACTACACTTGTTGTGCATTTTGTTGCACAGGTACCTTCATAGCCCAGTGACTGACTTGGAGACTTGGACGGGCTGCATCATCCGGAGGAGTTCCGCAGCTGATAGAGTCTTCCTCCTATGTATTTGTACTTTATTTTCAGTCCTTGTTCAATTTGTACCTCGGACAAGCTTTGTATGATTGTATAAATCCTTAGAAGTTGCTCATGTGCTTGTGTCACTAGGTTCTGGGGATGTGTTGGGATTTATTTTATTAAATTAAATTGATATTCGTGTTGTATTTAATTAAATTGATATTCGTGTCCTAGTGAATTCTAAGGTTAAGGAATGCGGTATCTAAGGATTTCGAGCAGCTGTGTGAGTAAGGATGGAGTCTTTTGCAGCGTGAGCTGCTGAGAAAGGGGAAAAGGTTGGAGTGTTCTATGTTATTGTCGGCATGCATGATAGTATTGGAGGAGTGAGAGAAATAAACTTCGGATCGTAGAAATGGTTATTGCAAGGTTAGGAGACGGACTGCGGGATTTAGGCAGCACATTCTCGTGAATCAGGGTCACTCGGGAAGAGTGAGGGTTGAGTTGCTATGAATTGAAGGGAGCTACTATTATCTTTGAGGCAATTAAAGATGACTAAAAGGAAGATAGATTTGGTTAGCCATGGTAGAAATGCACAGGTGCAGCAGTGATCAGTACCTTCGCTGTGATTGTGTGGTGTTATGACTCTCATGAATTGAGGTAAGTAAAAGATTTTCTATATAATGAAGTGTTTCACCCTAGTAGTGGTTAAGGATTTATGGTGGAATTCCTATGCTATTCCATATTGGCATGTTAGGTGTCGTAAGCGGTATGAAACTGGAACTAAGAATCGAGATTATAGTTCGGTGTTAACAAGGACTTCATGAGCCTAAAGGAGCAAGAATGAGGGATTTGAATGTTTAGAATGAGTTGATGTTGTCTTTAGTGTCACCTGAGATCCATGTTTGGTGAAAGAGGATTTGTACCCTGATCATGGGTTCTTGAATGGTTTTACAGCATTAGTGTAGTCAGTGGTATGGATGTGCAGACTGGTTTCCTTGTGTGGAAGGACGCGGGAGAGTGACCACGGGAAGATTGTATAAGTGTAACATGTAGTCACCTAAGGGATTGAAAGGATTAGACCAAGTATAAAGGAATGTAATATTGCTTAACTGATAATTTATGCCTGGAAGGCGTTCGGTTTAGTCGATTGTGGATTGTGGGGTGTCTGTCCCGGCTATGATGGTGGTTCTTGTTTATTATGAGAAGAAACAGGGTATTATGGACCCAGGTGAGGCTATTAGCTTAGTTAAGTGCAAGCGGAATCGATTTGAAGTGTGTTACTGGATTTAAAACAAGATTTTGAGCTTCATACGAGTTAGGTGTGTTCATTTTAGTATAGTGCTCCACAGAGAAGGGGTGTTGGAATATTAGATGTTGTTTCGTCTTCGTTGATTCGGGTATATTGTGATTGTGCCGTTTGAGTTGTGAAACGGCTTGATAATTTCTTATGTGTTGAGATTCCGCGTAGTGATGTGGTTATGTGAGCGGAGTGGCTCTTGAGATTCAGGTTATATATATCGCACCTCAGTTGTGCTTGAGTTTGTAGCATATGGCCCTACCAGTCTCCTCAGAAGGGTATTATGCACCTAGCGTGCTAGTGACCGGTATTCAGTGATTTGTAAAAAGGAGCAATTCAGCTCCGTGTATATCTCCTTATGTGAATTCTATGATGGGACCGGGTGGCACATGGCCACGGGTATGTTATTTGGATCGGGTTGCACGCCACAACAATGTGATGATGAGTGAGGTTCCTGTATTTATTTTCTTATGATATATTTCCTATTTTTGTGAAGGAAGTTATATTAGTTGTGTGAGTCGAGTAGTCCTTTTCCGAGTCATTTCATATGTATCATGTTCGAGTGGTGGCATATTGGCGCATTTTGGCATTATGTGTGATTGTTGGTCATGTCTGGGATGATTTGCTATTTAAATAATTCATACTGGGTGAGACGAGATTATTGGATCAGGGGTCAAGTGCGATGAGATTATGTGAAGTAAACTACAGAACAGTTACCATTATTTGGTCTACAATGAGATGATGATCTATGTCAAGAGAAAGGATTTCAATGTTTTGGTTAACTCTGAAGTTGGTTAGGAAATCTCTACACATCTCATCCGTTGTGGTGGTATCGTCAGCATTATAGCAGGATGTATGTATATATATATTATAAAGTGCATTGAGAGCATCAGATTCGTAGAATTTTGGCTATTAAGGTTCAGGGAGAAACATTGTGGGTAGATGATGGATTATGCGGTGCATGGTACTGATTCAGCAAAAGTACGCAGATGTGTTCTGGTGCCTCGTGTGGCAGTTGATACGGTGTTCATATGTTAGAATAGGCCTGGCAGAGAATTTTCGGTGTTGGAGATGAGTTCAGAACTTGCGGTATGGATAAATGAGGGTATCTTCAGATTTTATCAAGCTTATGTGTTCAACTTGGTTGTGGCAGCACGGGCAGGTGCACGAGGTGTTAAACAGTGATTTTAGATAACTCCAGGGCAGTTCTTGGCACGTTCGAGGACGAACGTCAGTTTAAGTGGGGGAGAATGTAACGACCCAACCGGTTGTTTTGATCTCTAGCGCATCGTTCAGCGGTTGAAAGTCATGAACAACTTCATTTCAGGTACTATGACTTGTGTGTATGGTCAGAGTTGAGATTCAGGAAGTTCGGAGTTGGATTGGAAGGAAAATTCATATTTCGGAAGCCTTAAGTTGGTGAAATTGATTAAGGTTGGAATTTGGAGCAAACGGCCTCGGAATCACGATCGAAAGGTTCCAGCAAGTTCATATGATGATTTCGGACTTGGGCGTATGTCCGGATCGGGGTTTGGATAACCCGAGAGCGTTTCGGCGTATATTGTGGAAGTCAGCATTTTAGAAGAAATTTCCTAAGTTTGGGTTGGAAGGCATTTAAGAGATATTGATGTCCGTTTGGGATTCCGAGTCTGGAAATAGCTTCGTATGGTGATTCTGTAGTTGGGAGAGCGATCGGAAGTGAATTCGAATGTCTGTAGGTTATTTTGAGGTCATTTGGCTAAAGTTAGAAATTTGGAGGTTTTGAAGAATCCGACCGAAAGTGGAAATTTTGATATAAGGGTCGGAATGTGATTCCGGAAGTTGGAGCGGGTCCGTAATGTTGAATATCATGTGTGTGCAAAATTTGGGGTCAATCGGGCGTGATTCGATAGGTTTCAACATCGGATGTGGGAGTTTGAAACTTCAAAGTTCATAAAGTTGAATTTGAGTGCGATTCGTAATTTCGGCGTTGTTTGATGTGATTCGAGGCCTCGAGCAAGTCCGCATTGTGTTTTGGGACAAGTTGGTGTGATTGGACGGGGTCCCGGGGGCCTCGGGTGGATTCCGAGTGGTTAACGGATAAAGATTGAAGTTGGAAAAGAGCTAAAGTTGTTGTCATCTGGTGTGACCGCACCTGCGAGGCTTTGGCCGTAGGTGCGGAGCCGCAGATGCGGTTTAGGGGCCGCAAGTGCGAGAAGTGGCAAGCTTGGCTAGGACCGCAGGTGCGAGGCAATTTTGCGCACCTGCGAAAGCGCAGATGCGGCGTATGGATCGCAAGTGCGAATTTTGACTGGAGACGAGGAAGTCGCAGGTGCGAGAGTCTTGGCACACTTGCGGAAGCGAAGGTGCGAGAGTTGGACTGCAGGTGCGGATATCGGGCCTGGGCAGATTGTTTTTAAACCGAGAAGTTTTCATTTCTTCTCCTAATTTTCATATGCTATGGGCGATTTTGGAGAGCATTTCAAGAGGGATTACATCGGGCATCAGAGGTAAGTTGTTTCTACTCATTTCTAAGATTAAATACAAGATTATTACATGGTACTGATATGAGAAATTGAGGGAAATTTGAGAATTTTGAATAAACCTAGAAAATTTGATAAATTGGATTTTAGCCACGAATTTGAGCATGAATATTTGAGTAAAATGTATATTTGAACTAGTAAAGCTATGGGTAGAGTTTATCTTCGAGAAATTTCAGAATCCGGGCACGTGGGCCCGAGGGAATTTTGGTCAATTCACTGAGCGGAGCTGGGAAATGATATAGTTTTGATTTGTTACCAATAATAGAGTATATTTCATTGATTTGTTCTTATTTTGTTAGTTTGGGGGCGTTGTGCATCCATCGGAGTCGTCGGAAGGGCTTGGAAGCCAGTTATGAATCTTCGGAGCGAGGTAAGTCTCCTTTCTAACTTTGTGAGGGGGAATTGTCCTCCTAGGTGAACTAAATGATTATATATATGCCATTACTTGCGGGGACTACGTACACACGAGGTGCGGGAGTCCGTACGTAGCTACTGTTATGCCATGTCCGGGTAGTCTAGGACCCACTATCATGCCTTAATTGTTGTATCTGTGATTTCATCAATGATATTAGCCTAGTGATATTACCGATATAATAATTGAATACTTAGGATGGTCTGAGCTTATTTTCCTTAATCACTTGAGAAGAAAACAGATCCTTCCTTGTATAATTGTGTTCCGGATGAATCTGTAATACTTAGAACCGTATTAAACTTGATAAATCAATTCCAATAAATGACTTCAATACTATCTTCAAGTTCACCTAAAGTTAATTTTACCACTCCCATGTGAAAAAAAAAAACTGCTTTCTTTATAAAAATACGGATTTATTATGTGGATTTGTGTACATATGAGCACCTGAGTTGCACGTATGATTCGCGAGCAGGTTAGCCTTATATATATATATATATATATAACCGCGTCGCATGATCGATTCGCGAGCGGGAAAAATAGATGCATCTATGGTTCGAGTCGTTCGAGCCTCGATAGTGCACATTTTATTATTATTGGTCAGCGTCGTTCGGCCCCCGGCATTGCTTGCGCATGATATTTGCTGCGTAGTTGCTATGATTTTTTGCCTTATTACTGGCATGGAATTTTAAGTTGTCAACTGAAATGACAAAGATTGAGAGTTATTAAATATTTTTGGAAGAAGTTGTTCCTTCCCGTTGATTAAGTTGTTATTTTATTAAATCACCCATGTTGATTAGTTGGTATTAACATGAGGAAAAATTTAAGTGTTAATTTTGGAAAGAGTTGACATTATTTATTCCTGAACTTAATAAATTGCCTATGATAACCATGCTTAGTGTCACACTTGAATAATATAAATTGACCTATAGCAAGTGTCTAATCTGACCTCTCGTCACTACCTCTCTGAGGTTAGGTGGGATACTTTATGAGTACACGTTATTTTCGTACTCATACTACACTTGTTGTGCATTTTGTTGCACAGGTACCTTCATAGCCCAGTGAC
Organism: Nicotiana undulata; assembly: GCA_005239495.1. Lineage (NCBI taxonomy): Eukaryota > Viridiplantae > Streptophyta > Magnoliopsida > Solanales > Solanaceae > Nicotiana > Nicotiana undulata. The sequence continues at coordinate 188,651 of ML291774.1, forward strand.
TGGCTTGGAGAGTTGGACAGGTTGCATCATCCGGAGGCGTTCCGCAGCTGACAGAGTCTTCCTCCTATGTATTTGTACTTTATTTTTAGTCCTTGTTCAATTTGTACCTTGGACAAGCTTTGTATGATTGTATAAATCCTTAGAAGTTGCTCATGTATTTGTGTCACTAGGTTCTGGGAATGTGTTGGGATTTATTTCATTAAATTAAATTGATATTCCTGTTGTATTTAATTAACGAAGATTTATTCATTTGATTATGAAATGAAATGAAAGGTAACGATTTCGAAGATGATAAAACAGAAATGAATTTCAACTAATTAAGGTTTGGCTTGGCTGACAGTGGTGTCTGGCGCCATCACGACTTATGGAATTTGGGTCGTGACACTGTGAGGTTGCCTGATGGGATGATACTGAGATTGTTATGAGAGATGATTTTGGCCCGAGGGGCAGATTTATGATAAATGTTACTAAGTTTTTGAACTATGATTCACTTTGTTTTCTAACTGATTTTTACTAAGAGTTTTACTGAGATATATATATTGAAATTATACTTGATTCAAAGGATTTCCGGAAAACGATTTTTGAACTTATGTATTTTATGAATACTTTGCGGTGACTCTGTGTTTTACTGTTTTTGTGAATTGGTGTATCTGTGTTGTGTGTTTCGTATTTTCTCAGACTGTGATATATTTTCATTACTACTGAGTTGGCGTACTCATCATTACTCCATGCACCTCTGTGTGCAGATCCAGGTATTGATTCTTAGCAGTAGTCGTCCGAGTTCGTTATCAGCAGCTTTACGGGATTTCGAGGTAGTTGTCCAGCGTCCATAGCTTCTCCATTTCCCTTCCTTATTTAGTTTTAGCATTTCATTCCTAGACTTTATTTAAGAAATTAGTAGAGTTAGTTTTATTACGTAGATGCTCGTGACCATGTTGACTCCAGTCTTGGGAGGTTTTGTTTAGACTGTTAGATTATTATTGGGGCGTAAAGACTTAATAAAATTAATTATTACTCTCTTTGCTGTTTATGATTGATTTTTGAAGTATTATAATAGAACGAATGAGTAATTAGGTGATGGTTGGCTAGCCTAGTTCCACGATAGGCGCCATCACGACCTGTTAGGATTTGGGGTCGTGAGAAGAGTTTTGGTAAACGACCTCGGATTAGTGTTTTGATAATACTAGTAAGTTTTTATGATTTGTTCGGACTTGTACGCACGTTTGGTTGGGGTCTCGGGTGACCCAACTGCGTTATGGTGCATTATGTGAATATCGAGTTATTAAGTTGAAATTTATAGTTTTGGTGATCGATTCTTATTATTCTATGTTATTTGATAATTTGAGCTAGCAAGCAAGTTTGTAGGATTTTATTGTGTTTGTGTGCATGTTCGATTTGGAGCCAGAGGGGCTCGGGTGAGTGTCGGATACATTCCCGAAAGAATTGGAACTATTGTTTCACGGTAGATGGTGCGTTCAAGTTGCAGGTCTCGCATTTGCAAAGATTTGATCACATTTGTGAGCCTCGCATTTGAAATGTCACGCTCGCAAAAGCGAATTTGGGCCTGGTACTGCAGACTCGGCAAATGCGAAGAAATGGACGTATTTGATGACATGTGGGTGGTCGCATTTCTGACTTGGAGTTGCTTTTGCAACTTGGAGCTGAGGGCTGGTAACTTTGCAAATGCGAAGCTTATCTCACATTTGAGATAAGGGGACTCTTCGAATTTGCGAGGATTATGTCGAATTTGCGACTTTTGTGGGTCTGATGCACTTATCGCATTTGCGATTAGTGTCTCGCATTTTCAAACATCGCAATTGCGACATCTGGAGCTAGGGAAAAGTTTGAAAAATCGGAACTTAGCTCATTTTACACTATTTTTAAAACCTAGACTCCATAGAAGTGATTTCTTGCGCGATTTCAACTACTTTCATGAGTTTCTGGCATCAAATCTATGAATTTTAAGGTAGAAATTAGGGGTTTTGGTTAGAATTTAGAATTTTGTAAAATTGAGATTTAGACCTCGAATTGAGGTCGTATTTTGAAACAAATCGCAAAACCGGGCTCAGGGAATGAATGGGTAATAAGGTTTTGGTCCAAATCTCAGATTTTGACCAAACCAGCCCGGAGTTGACTTTTCTTCACTTTTCCAAAAATAATCAAAATTGAACCTTTTTCATTCGTGGGTAGTTCTAAAGCTTATTTTTTATTGTTTTATTGATAATTGGCAAGATTTGGTTGGTTTGGCGGCTTGATGGAAAGGCAAAGGCGTGGTTGATTATGATTTTGTTGCGCACTGAGGTACGTCTCTTAGATAACATTGATTTGAAGGAAATAAGGTGGAATTGAGTTTATTGCTATGTTATTATGTGTTGGGGGCAGCTTATATGCAAGGTGACGAGTATATATGTGCGGCCTTGGAATAAGCATGTGGGTGGAATTTTTCTTACTTGTATCATTTAAAATAGTGAGTTGTGTCTTTTTTCATAATGATATATTTGCTAGATGAACGTGAGGCTAAAGAACGAAGGGAGATGTCGTGCACTTGTTTGCTCTATTATTATCATCATGTGAGGATTAGAGTAAAAGCACGAAAGGTGATGTTGTGCACATGCTTTAATTATAATACATGATGAGGAGGAGAGCAAAAGCACGAAGGGCGATGTCGTGCACTTGCATTTATGATATATGATTAAGGATGAGAGTAAAAGCAGGAAGTGCGATACCATAAAATTTGTTGTTTTCATTGCTTTTGCCTGATACTTGGATTGTGAATTTAACTTGGTTGCCCCTTTTATGTATCACCACCCTAATAGTAGGTGTCTTGCCTTAGCCTCGTCACCACCTCGTCGGGGTTAGTCTAGACACTTAATGAGTACATTGAGTCAGTTGTACTATGATGTTTGGCTATAATTCATGGTTTTGCACTTTAGGTGCCTTGCATTTTACATTCTTTAATGATAAACTACACGTTATTTCCGCCCAATGTAGTCTATTTTATGTGTAGGTGAATTGGAGATGAAAGTATATCTAAAGGGATACTTAAACGTCGAAAGGGTGCTTGAGAACGGTGAAAAGGAGAGGCCAGACTAAAGCCAGCACGACCAGGCTTAGCCTGGCGAGGCCAGCCAAAGGCCAGGCCCAACCAGGCATTAGCTTGGCGACGCCAGCCTAAGTCCAGGCTAAACCAGGCTTTAGCCTGGCGAGGCCAGCCAAAGGCCAGGATGAGGTTGGCGTTAGGCTGGCGAAGCTAGGCTGGGCCAGGTCCAATCCGAGTTTTGAAGACTTAAATTGTTTCCCAGCTTGACTAGGATTTGACCTACACGTTTAGGTTTTGTCCTAAACATATAAATAGACCTAGGAAGAGTAGAGGCCTAGGAAGAGCACAGAGCCGTCGTGGAGACCGGAAATTCGACCTAAGGAGGAAGGAACACACTAGGAGAAAGACGGAGAATTCTTTTACGAGTTTTTTACTTCATTCTTTCTATTTTCATTATTGGTTATGAATTCTAGTATTGTAGTTATGGATACTATTATGAATAGCTAATTTGTTATCTAGGGTTTTGATGAAACCTAATGGAGGATGATTTTCCTGTTATGTTAATATAGTTTTGCCGTAGTATTTTCTCTATTTGTTAAACTATGTGTTTATATTGTGGTTGGTTGAGGAGCTCTCAATCGGATGTGCCTATTTAGTGGGTATTACTCGAGAGAGAGTGCATATTTAGGTAGTTGTCGAACAACATCACTCCTAGCATATATGAGGGATCAATACAGAGGGTTTAAAGGTGGGGTTAGGGATAACGAAACCTTGGTGCGATCTGAGTGAGCCGTACTTAATGCCAGCTAGCGTATTTCAGGAGAATATGTCTAGTAATTGTTGTAGTTGTCCCTCCTCCTTTTTACTACCCCGGAAAGGGTATAAGGGAGTTTTTCCAATTAAAGTGACAATAATCGAAACGGGATTATTTTATTTAAAATTCAGAGTAGCCACTTGGGATAGTTCATGGTGTCCCAAGTCACCGGATTATAATCCCGAATCAAGGAAGTTTAACTCCGTTTTACAGTCCGCGAACACAGAAATATGGGTAAGGAATTTTGTTAACCTGGGAGAAGGTGTTAGGCATTCCCGGATTTCGTGGTTTTAGCACGGTCTCTCAACTATTATTAATTGGCCAAATTATCTGATTTATTACATATCTAAACCTATTGTGCGTTTTAACATTTAAACCGATTTTAATATTTATAGAATTAATTTAAACAAATCGCGATACCGCACACTCGTTTGTTTTTGTGCACGTTGCAAACCGCGCCACATGAAATGCACCCGCGATTTACGACATATTTATTTTTTAATATTAAACAAAGTTATGGCCAGGTCACATGAAATGCACACCCGAACTTTGACTTACGGTATTATACACATTGCGAATTGTGCTGCGTGAAACGCACCCGCAATTCACAACATGTTAATTTTTATTATTGTTTGAAATCATGGTCGGGTCACATGAAATGCACACCCGAACTTTGACTTACGGTATTATACACATTGCGAATTGTGCTGCGTGAAACGCACCCGCAATTCACAACATGTTAATTTTTATTATTGTTTGAAATCATGGTCGGGTCACATGAAATGCACACCCGAACTTTGACTTACGGTATTATACACATTGCGAATTGTGCTGCGTGAAACGCACCCGCAATTCACAACATGTTAATTTTTATTATTGTTTGAAATCATGGTCGGGTCACATGAAATGCACACCCGGATTTTAATAGTTAAGCGTGATAACTATGTCCCGGAACCGTACCCGCAGTTATGATCATTATTTAACTAACGTGCCTAGAGCAAACTACGAGAGTTCAAGGCATTTTCCATACTAATTTTTTTTGTATTTACGTGAGGGCCATAGATTATAAGATTTTATTTGTGTATGTCGCACCTCAACATTATTCTTAAAGCAAACTAAAGATGCTCCTACTTTAATCTAATTCGAAATTAGATATCACAACCACGTCACGGAAACCGTACCCGTAGTTGTAATAATTTAATATTTATTAATCTTACATAATTAATCGTAAATTAGACAACCACTAATTCTCTTAACCTTCCGCAATGATTCAGTATTGTAACGACCCAGGCGGTCATTTTGTGTGTTCCGACTCCGTTCCCGTAAATGACTCTTTCCATAGCGACTACTCGTGCCTTATGATTTGTGGGGGCAGGTAGTTCGAGATTAAGAAGTGATTTGGCCAGTTCAGGAACACTTGGTTCCTGAAGGCTAGCTTATTTGGCTAATTTTGGTTCCGAGCAGCATTTTGAGCAAATGACCTCGGAATCGAGTGCTGATAGCTCCAGCAGCTCCGAATGATGATTTCGGACTTGAGCGTATGTTCGCCTCGGGTTTCTGATGACCCAGGAGTATTTCGGCACCTGAATTGGAATTCAGGATTTCATAAGATTTAGAATTCAGCCTGGAATTGGACCTCATGATATCATGGTCCGAATGGAATTCCGGAACTGGAAATAGTTCCGTATAGTCATTTATGACTTGTCTGCAAAATTCGGGGTAATTCCGAGCAGTATAGACCTGTTCGGCGTATTGGTGAGCCATTGAAATTTTCTTGAAAACTTAAGTTTGAAACTAAGGGGTTTTGGAGAGTGATTTCTAGTT
>ML291774.1:197910-209930 GCA_005239495.1 Nicotiana undulata
TCACTACTCTTTACGAGTTTAGACGGGATACTCACTGGGTACATATTTGTTTATATGTACTCATGCTGCACTTTCTTTTCTTTTCTGCACTTGGTTGTGCAGGTCTTGAGGCTGGTCCGTCTAGTCGTCCGTCTGCTGATAGATACTGATCGCGGTGTCGTTCCATACGGTGAGCTGTCTTCTTGGCATAATCCTGACAACACCTCTGGAGCCTTCTAGTTTAATTTTGCTCAGTCCTTTGTTCCAGACTGAGGCTTGTATATTTTTGTATATATATATTTCAGTTGTTGTATCTATGTAGCCGCCCGTTGAGACTGTGACACTAGTCCTGGCACACACTTGGTGTAGTTATCTTGGGATTCGGGGTTATACATATTTGGCCTAGCTGTGGTTCAGCTTGTATATATGGCCTAAACTCATATCGCTGCTACATTACGCATTTTATTAGTTATAAATTGTAAATAACTGGAATAAACGAGTTCTGGGGTAGTAACTCCTGGGGATTTATATGTTGGCTTGCCTAACCTCGTCGTTAGGTGCCATCACGACCTGAACCACGTTTTGGGTCGTGACAAGTATCATGGCTGAAGTTCAGAATTGATAATGAGCAGAAGATTCCACTACGACAAGTAGAAACATTAAGGATGAGTTAAAGATACAAAGCATATGAACATTAATGTCTATACACAACTGGTTCAACATTGCAAAAAGAAAATGTTTAAGTATATCTAGTTCCCATATGATGTTTCAGAAAGCCGAATCCAAAATACAGGACACAAACCAAAAACTTGAACCTAGAATTGTTCAATGACATCGCAAGAGAGAAAAAAAAACAGTAAAATCAACAATTAACATAGGGAATCATTTCAATCTTCATGAAACTAAATAAAAGAAGAACACATATTCATTCTCTTGAAAACTATCCACAAATACGAATAACATCCTTGAATGCATCAACTTCGAAACAGAACTTAGCTAACAAGAAGTTTTACAAGAGGTTTAGGGTGAACTCCAAAAATTTCAGCAATATAGTCCAATGACACAACCCAGTTCATACAATTTCTACAATCCTACCAAGAAGCTCAATTCAAGTTCATTAGTATGCTACAAGCAGTTTTTGATTTTCTAACTCAAATTTGACCTTCGACAAACAATTATCAATAACATTTGGAGGCAGAGTTCCAGTTTAAACTTAGGGAACTAAATCCAAACCTTTCAAATGAATCACACATATAATTCGACAAAAGTTGCACACCAAAAATTCCAAAGTCGGAGATGAAATTTTCAGTTTCAATTCAGATAATTCAACTCAAGAAATAGACTGTGATGTTAGCTTACACTATGGTATAAATTTGAGAAATGTGGACAAGGGAATAACACAAATGGAAACATCATACACTCGGTCCTTTCACAAAATCTCACAATGAACACAGAATGAGATGAACAACCATGACACTGAATCGAATTTTATTATGGTACCTAAGTTAAACAAATTCATTACAAGCATGGATCACTAAAATAATGGATCAATTACATAAGAGAAAAGCAGCATTTAGACAAAACAAGGCTTCACTTTTAGATCATTCACACAGGCAAGATAGGGTGTCCATTCATCATCAAAGTACAGGGAAGTAGAGTTGATTTAACTCCAAAACGAAATCTGCTAGGCCTATACAAAACGTCAACTGCTCAGTCATGGTTCAGACTAAGATAACCGAGCTTAATGTCATAGAAGCATAGATGAACATATCAGTTGGAGAAAGCCAATCGAACACACTGCCTATTTATGCAAAACTCAACACGATTCGAATGTCGACTCATTTATCGCAAAATTAATTCAAAAAGCAGTCCAATGTATACAAACAAAACATATCCGAAACTATAATCATTTGCACCCGGAAGTAAGGTAGAACACAAGTAATGGAAGAAGATTAAATCTAACAAAGATCATATGAGCTAAGGAAGACAAAACTGAACCTGTTAAGCCAAAATTCCCTTCAGAAATCAGTGAAGAAACAATGAATACACATGCCTTAACTCCAAAACTCAACCGTGAAACAACAGCATAAAAAATAAGCAGGAACCGTGATTAGTACCGTGAATAGCAGCTAGAAACTCGACTCGACATCGTAAACTTCGAATCGAATACGAACTCGAACCAAAATTTCAGTCAAATCCCATTTCTTGTAAACTAAAATTCAAAAATGAAAATAAGAGACATAATATATATCTTTTTTTATATCTTTTCAGAACTTCACAAGAAAAAGATGATGAAGAGAGAAAATCAAAACCCAAACCCTAGTCCCTTCTTCTCTACACTGATTTTCTTCCTCTTTTCCCCTGATTTTCTCTTCCTAATATATAGCCTCCCTCCCAGAAGTCTGAAAATCTACCACTTAAAATGAGTGAAAGACAAGTGGAGGGAGTAGATCGAGTGTCCCTCAATCCTACGCCTCCCATTCATCTTAATCTCGTTTCAAATGGATTTCAGACGCGATGAGCGCGTGAGGGAGAACGGGGTAGATTCGATTCACAAAAATCTGTTATTTGTCAGGCCACATGGAAGGAAATGAGAGGAGAGATCACGTGATGGTTAGAAGGGAATTTTCCGGTGAATGGACGGTGGTAGAGCGGCGACAGGCGGAGGAGGAATGGGGCTGGGGCGGCTGTCTTTAGGTTAGGGTTTGTTTTGGGAGACCAAGGTTTTATATGGGATGTGGGATTAATATGGACCCTTGGATTAACTAGAATCAATGGCTTGGATTTAAAGGGACACGGGTCGGGTCCGATGGGTAGTGGGGCGGGTTGAGTGGATGGGGATGGATCAAAGCTGGGTTAAAGAAGGGTGTTTGGGCAGAATTTAACCCATTGGCCCAATTTTTAGTCAAGACCAAGTAAAGCCCCGTTTTTTTTTCTTTTTCTTTAATTAATTGAAAAACTAAATTAAAGTCCTAAATATAAATTTATTTGCACAATTAAGCTTAATTATCTACTATAATATTTACAAAAGTTACTTGCTACTAGATTAAAAGAGAAAAAATAATTTTGAAATTAAAACCCGAAGATGCAAAAGTGAGCCAATTTTGTGATATTAATTTTTAATTAAAACAGCTAATTTACTAACTAATCCAGAAAGTATGGAAACAAAACTCAATGCAATGCAAGGTATTTTGACATTTTCCATGATTTTTAACAAAAGTAAACATGCACAAAATGCAAACAATTAACACAAAATCCTACAAAATTGCAAATAATTGGGAAAAATATATTTTCTTTAATTTATAGGAGTATTTCATATAGGGAAAAAATCATGTGCTCACAGCTTCCCCTCTTTGCTAGGAAACACGAAGAGTTTTCGGGCAAAGATAAAGTGAGCGGACACGAGCGATTTTTGCCCGTTTGAGTACTCCGTGGGAAGCATTTGGGAAAAGTCTGACCGAACCTTGCTTCCGAGGTTGCTTACATATCCTTGGCAATAAATGGAATCAGGTCAGTGTAGTTCTGTAGAATGATGGAAGGATGAGTTAAAGTGCCGAGTGAGGTGTTGTTCGAGGCTCCGGTCCGAGGTTCCTGACATTACATCAAAACTAAAAATAAAAACTAGCTAAACCTATCAACTATGAGTTACAAGGTTCCTATCTATAAGTCTTCCGATGCTTGATCTTGAGTCTTAAATGGTCTTCATGCAGACTTTAGATTTAAACCTTGACACTTGCTAGCTGCAGGTGATGATTTATTCTTCCACGACTTTCTTGAAGCAAAATCGGATATGCCATTCTCGTGAGTCATTCATGTCTTGAGCAAACCATATGTTGTCTTCGCTTATGCATTTTGGATGATTTTTCTTTTCTTCTTTTATTCTGAATTGAATTCTGAAATGGGCTCCCTTGTTCTCCAGGTGGGTGCCTGACTTCCAAAAACTTGTACTATATTCCCTTGTTCTCCAGGTGGGCGCCTGATTTCCACAACTCGAACTGTACTCCCTTATTCTCCAGGTGGGCACCTAATTTCCAAAAGCTTGAACTGTATTCCCTTGTTCTCCAGGTGGGCGCCTGATTGCCAAAAACGTGAAATGTATTATCTTATTCTCCAAGCGAGCGCCTGATTTCCAAAAACTTGAAATTGTATTCCCTTGTTTTCTAGGTGGGCGCCTGATTGCCAAAAACTTTAACTGTATTCCCTTGTTCTCCATGTAGGTGCCTGATTACCAAAACTTGAATTGTATTCCCTTGTTCTCCAGGTGGGCACCTGATTTCCAAAAACTTGACATTGTATTCCCTTGCTCTCCAGGTGGGCACCTGACTGCCAAAACTTGAACCATATTCCCTTATTCCCCAGGTGGGCGCCTGATTACCAGAACTTGAATTGTATTCCCTTGTATTCCAGGTGGGCGCCTGATTGCCAAAAACTTGAACGATATTCCCTTGTTCTCCAGGTGGGCGCCTGATTGGCAAAACATGAACTGTAATCCCTTATTCTCCAGGTGGGCGTCTGATTGCCAAAACTTGAACTACATTCCCTTGTTCTCCAGGTGGGCGCCTGATTGCCAAAACTTGGATTGTATTCCCTTGTTCACCAGGTGGGCGCCTGATTTCCACAACTTGAAACGGTATTCCCTTGTTCTCCAGGTGGGCGCTTGATTACAACAAACATACAAACAAAGAAACTTTTTCTGCCCCATTTTGGTATTAGGGCTCATCTGTGAATTTTAATCGAATCATGTTACCCAAAATCTCAAAAAATTTAAACTACATCCTATTATCCAGGAGGGTCCTAAAAATTTCAAATTGAATCTCATCTTAAGAATGAAAACTTTATAGCCCACTATATTTCCTCCATGGAGAGCTTATGCTAGATCTTGTTACTCATGGATGTTTGAATTTTAACTAAGTCCCAATTTCCAGGAGGGTCCTAAGAACTTCAAATTAAATCCCATTATCCAGGCGGGTCCTGAATATTTACGGTTGAACCTATCTGGTACATGCTTTCCTTACGGAGGATTCATCCGGACCAACGATATTTCCTGCCCCTGTTTCAATCAAAGAAAACTTCATCAGTTTAAAAAATGTGGTGGTTAGTTTGTGGCATTCTTGTTGAAGATGGCCCTCCCACTGCCGCGTTTTGTTCTAACTGGTTGCTTTGAACTGGTTAAGAATTTGTTTGACTTTCTTGCTGAATCTCAACCACATGACCCTGAAAGACCCAAATGACTTGCACTCAAACTACTGTTTTACATTTCTGCCCTTCTCATTTGAACCTCTGCATCTTCCACAACATTCACAAACCACTCGACCACTTGAACTTTCACTAACACCTTATTTCCCATTTTTGCATTGTGCTTTTTCTGGTATGTTTTTCCTCACTTTGCTTTGTGCAATTTCGAATGTTGGTAGTAAGCTTGGAATCCTTCCTTTCTTGCTTAAACAAGGCTGACATGTATAAAGCCTTAGAGAAATAAAACTAAACGAAATGAAATGCATGGACTTTGAGAATTAGGAATAAAGAAGAAAATTAGAAACAGGATGACTTTTGTGGGAGAAAAAAGGGAAAAGAGACTTATCTGAGTGAGGCGACTGGCACCAATGATCATGACATGCATTTTGGATTAATAACCCCAGCCTGTTCAACCAATCAAATTTCAGTTGTCATACCTTGTGCCCAGGATCTCCGATAACCCAATCTCTTCGCCGAGTCACTGACCTTGTTCGGTTTGTGGCGCCCTAAAGGGTTTTCACGATAGACCCCTCTTATTTGTTCATCTCTCAACTCACTGTCGCCCTACGGAGCCCGTGAAGATTTTCTCATTTTTAATTTCTCTCAGCTTACCATCGCCTTATGGTGCCCGTGAAGGTTTTCACCAATAAGACTCTCTCATTTAATTTCTCTCAGCTTACCGTCGCCTTAATGTGCCCGTGAGGGTTTTAACCAATAAGACTCTCTCATTTATTTTTTTTCCTTTGTACGGCACGGAGTGTTGCCCCTGGTGTGAATCATACCTCTGTCTCGCTTGACTTGGCAATCTCAAATATTGGTCGTAAGGTCTTTCTTTGGACCGTAATGCGGGCTTTTGGATAGGGTCAGAAAGGAAGGTTAAAGGCTCAATACAAATTAAGTGGCTTCACAATTACAACTTTTGGAATCAGATATTTTATATAGCCACAACTTCTGCCCCAGTTTCCTTGCATGGGGGCTTTTGAATTTTTATTTGGATGGGACCGAACTGTGAGGCTGCCTACGTATCCTTAAAAGGAATCAGGTCGAACGTAGTTCATGTCATAGGAATTGCTTTGTTGTTGTTACTTTTCTCTTTTTCTCTTCTTTCTCTTTTTCTTCCTTTTTTTCTTTTTTTCACTCTTTTTCATTCTTTCTTTCTTTCTTTCTTTCTTTTTCTTTTCTTTTCTTCTTTTCCTTCTTTATTTAACTTTTGTGTCCGTGTTTCTGAACTTTGCTACTGATTCCAAAGAGGGGTATGAAAGAAAATAAATAAGGCTCAAAGGGATAACAAAGGGTAAAGTGTTTAGATAGCAGAATAAAATGCCTTCGTCATTCCAATCTTCAAAACATACCAAGTACAAACAAACACAATTTAAACCAGAGAAATCATACATAATATCTTTTGACTGCTTCAGAATTGATAGCCATATCTACAAATTTGCCTTCTATATCTGTTAAATATAATGCACCATTGGACAACACCCTCGTTACGATGAACGACCTTGCCAATTTGGGACGAACTTGCCTTTTGCTTCAGCCTGATGTGGAAGGAAGTGTTTCAATACTTGCTGACCTACCTCAAATTTCCGGGGACGCACCTTTTTGTTGTATGCTCTTGCCATTCTCTTTTGATACAACTGTCCATGACCCACTACTGCCAGTCTTTTTTCGTCAATCAAACTCAATTTCTCCAAACGGGCTTTGACCCATTCATCATCATCAATTTCGGCTTCAGCAACAAGCTGAAGAGATGGAATTTCATCTTCCGCGGGTATCACTGCTTCAGTACCATATACCAATGAATAAGGAGTTTCACCTACTGAAGTGCGAACAGTAGTGCGATAACCAAACAAAGAAAAAGGCAACTTCTCATGCAATTGCATGGAACCATGCACCATTTTCCAAAGTATTTTCTTTATGTTCTTGTTGGCTGCCTCAACAGCTCCATTTTCTTTGGAGCGATACAGAGTAGAATTCCGATGCGTAATCATGAACTGTTGGCACACTCTTTAATCAAATGACTGTTAAGATTATCACCATTGTCTGTGATGATTACTTTGGGGATTCCGAACCGACAAATGATATTTGAATGAACAAAGTCGACCAATGCCTTCTTGGTCACAAATTTGAATGTTTTAGCTTCGTACCACTTAGTGAAATAGTCAATGGTCACCAGAATGAACTTGTGCCCGTTTGATGCCGCGGGCTCAATTGGTCCAATGACATCCATGCCCCAAGCAACAAAGGGCCACGGTGCGGACATTGTGTGCAACTCATATGGTGGAGTGTGAATCAAGTCTCCATGTACCTGGCATTGATGACCCTTGTGCACGAATCTGATGCAATCTCGTTCCATGATGAGCCAATAATACCATGCTCGAAGAATCTTCTATGCCAGAACATACCCGCTCATATGCGGCCCGCAAACTCCGGAATGTACCTCGGTCATGATAGTCCTGGCTTGCTTAGCATCGATGCACCTCAATAGCCCAAGATATGGAGTTCTTTTGTACAAACCCACCCCCACCCCCTACCCCCCCTCAAGAAAAATCCTCTAGCCAAACGTCGAATGGTTATCTATTGATCACTTGTGGCTTGTACCGGATATACCCCCATCCTAATGTACTCCCTAATATCATGGAACCATGGTTCCCCATCGAGTTCCTCTTCAATCACATTACAGTAAGCATGCTGGTCCCGAACTTGAATATGCAGAAGGTCGACATAAGCTTTGTCTGGGTAGTGCAACATTGAGGCCAAGGTAGCCAAAACATCAGCGACCTTATTATAGATCCTTGGAATATGCATGAACTCTATTGATCGAAACCGCTGACAAAGATCATGAAAACATTGTCGATACGTATGAGATTTAAATCCCGTGTCTCCCATTCTCCTTGAATCTGGTGCACCAGGAGGTCCCAGTCTCCCAAGACCAAAACTTCCTAGACTCCCATGTCTACAGCTAACCTCAATCCCAAAATGCATGCATCATACTCAGCCATGTTGTTGGTACAATAGAAACAAAGCTGGGCTGTTACGGGGTAGTGATGCCCTGTTTCTGAGATGAGTACTGCCCCTATTCCGACACCTTTCATGTTAGCGGCTCCATCAAAGAAAAGTCTACATCCGTGCATTTCTTCCTACTCAACCTCGTCAATATGCATCACCTCTTCATCAGGAAAATAGGTCTTCAATGGCTCATAATCTTCATCGACAGGGTTCTCGGCCAATGATTGCGCTTTCATCGCGGTCCGAGTCACATAAACAATGTCAAACTCTCTGAGAAAAATCTGCCACTTCGCAAGTCTTCCTGTGGGCATACGCTTCTGAAATATATACTTTAGAGGATCCAGGCGAGAGATGAGGTAAGTAGTGTAGGACGACAGATAATGCTTCAACTTTTGTGCCACCCAGGTCAGGGCGCAACATGTCGTTTCAAGGAGAGTTTACTTAACCTCAAAGGATGTGAACTTCTTGCTGAGATAATAGATGGCTTGCTCCTTCCTTTCTGTGATGTCATGTTGACCCAACACACAGCCAAACGATTTGTCCAAGACCATCAGATAAAGAATTAAAGGCCTCCCGGGTTCCGGCGGGACCAACACAGGTTGGTTTGACAAGTACTCTTTGATTTTATCGAATGCCTCGTGGCATTCATCAGTCCATTTGACCGCAACATCGTTCTTCAGCAACTTAAAGATGGGCTCACAAGTTGTCGTGAGTTTAGCAATAAACCTGCTAATGTAGTTTAAACGCCCGAGCAAACTCATTACCTCAGTCTTGTTCCTTGGAGGTGGCAACTCTTGGATAGCTTTGATCTTTGACGAGTCCAATTCAATGCCTCGTCGACTGACTATGAATCCCTACAGCTTTCCGGATGGAACACCAAATGCACACTTGGCAGGATTGAGCTTAAGATTGTACCTGCGGAGCCTTTGGAAAAACTTTCTCAAATCTCCGATGTGGTCGGCCTGTTGCTTTGAATTTATGATCACATCATCCACGTAAACCTCTATCTCCTTGTGTATCATGTCATGGAACATGGTGGTCATTTCCCTCATGTAAGTTGCCCCAGCATATTTCAAACCAAATGTCATTACCCGGTAGCAATAAGTTCCCCATAGAGTTATGAATGTTGTCATTTCTACATACTCCTCATCCATCAAAATCTGGTGGTATCCCACATAACAATCCACAAAAGACCCGATCTCGTGCTTGGCACAGTTGTCAATCAGAATGTGGATATTTGGTAATGGAAAATTATCCTTTGGAATGGCTTTGTTGAGATCACGGTAATCAATGCACACCCTGGTCTTGCCGTCTTTCTTTGGCACTGGAACAACATTAGCTAACCAAGTCGGATATCGCGTGACTCGAATGACCTTTGCGTCTAACTGCTTTGTGATATCTTCCTTAATCTTCACACTCATATCGGTTTTGAACTTTCTCAGTTTCTGCTTGACGGGAGGGAATGCTGGGTCAATTAGCAGCTTGTGGACCACCAAATCTGTACTCAATCCTAGCATGTCATCATACGACAATGCAAAAATATCCTTATATTCAAACAATGCTTTGATTAATTCTTCCCTGATTTGTGGCTCAAGATGGACGCTTATCTTGGTTTCTCTGACATTATCTGGATCTCCTAAATTTATTGCTTCCGTTTCATTCAGATTAGGCCTGGGTTTTTCTTCAAAATGATTTAATTCCTTACTAATTTCCTCAAATGCCTCATCCTCATCATATTTTGTTTCTTCATCATCCTCTATTTCTTGGATTATTATTTTAGAATAAGATTGGCTTTTAAGACTGGGCCGAATATTCCTCATACATGTCATGTCATCAAAACCAGCATAAAAAGAACTGTACAAAAAGAAAAGAAAACAAACATAAGAACTATCAGGAAAGATGGAAAAAGAGAAATTGCATTTCATTGAAAATAAAGGATAACAGGGTTTGTACATCAACAAACGAAAAATACAAATCTGGGTCACAACCCTGGAATAACCCAGATAGAAAGGAAACCAAAAAAACTACCAAGACTCTTTCCGAGTAGGGAGAGGAGTTGCCTTCCAATAGTTAAGCTTTACATGCGGCCCGACGAACTGCACGTCCTCTTTGCTGGACCCTCCTCCGACTTCTACCATGTTCACATCATCAAACAACCTCTGGAACCTTTCAATTAACTCCTCATCAACATCAACCATAAGGCTTGGAACTTTTGACAATGTGCGTTTCCTGGCACTGGGCTTAACAAAAGACCTGCAGAGACGCGGGATAGGCTTCGGAAGTGCCCACGCCTTCTGTTTCACCCTTTTAGCCCTTTTCACTTCTGCCGCTGTGGGTTTGAATCCAAGACCAAACGTACCCAAATTCTCAGGGAGGCACACTGGCTATACAATACCCTGCAAGGATGCACCCAAACCTTTACCTGGCACAAAGCCATTTTTCAACATTTTAGAGGCCACCATGACGGATGCAGAGGCTATCCTCGGAGTTGGAATACATTTCCCTTCCGGAACCTTCTCGACCGGCACTGTTTCCGAAACTTGATAGACCCAAGGCCCTTTGTCATCCTCGGCCTCAATAAACGTGACATAGGCATCACTGTGAGCACACAAATGCTCCTCACCATGCACGACGATCTCCTGTCTGTTCCACTCAAACTTGACAATCTGGTGCAAAGAGGACGGGACTGCTTTGGCGGCGTGTATCCACGGTCAACCTAACAGCAAATTGTAAGAGACGGCCACGTCCAATACCTAGAATTCCATGGTAAACTCCACCGGCCCTATTGTCAACCCAAACACTATATCACCAACCGAGTCTTTTCCTCGACCGTCAAAACCCCGGATGCATATGTTGTTCTTGTGAATCCAATCATCTTCAACTTTTAACTTGTTCAGAGTAGAGAGAGAGAAAATGTTTTTACTAGAGCCATTGTCAACTAATACCCCGGTGACCATAGAATCTTCACATTTTACCGTAAGATAGAGAGCGTTGTTGTGTTCAGTACCTTCCACGGGCAACTCGTCATCAGAGAAGGTGATCCTGTTTACCTCAAATATTTTGTTGGTGATCTTTTCCAAATGGTTCACTGAGATTTTGTCGGGGACATGAGCCTCGTTCAAAATTTTCATCGGGGCCCGACGATGCTCATCTGAATGGATCAACAATGATAATAGAGAAATCTGAGCGGGCATCTTTCTCAGCTGCTCCACGATGGAGTAATCTTGTACCTTCATTTTTTTCAAAAACTCCTCCGCTTCTTCTTCACTAACTGGTTTCTGTACTAGGGCTGGGTTATCTCTGGATGTTTAGCTCTCCTTAACTCTTCCGGGGCAAAGCATCTCCCCGAACGAGTTAACCCTGGGCCTCATTGACTTCTTCTTTCACTTTCTTTCCCTTATAGGTCACTATCACCCGTTCGTAGCTCCATGGGATAGCCTTGGTGTTAACTACCGGCAATTGGGTTACAGGCTTGATGGTGCTAGGGTCTGTATGGTCACCCTCCACAATTATGATAGGCTTACTCGCCAACACTGGCACGACCACCTTTGACTTATCTTGCTTTCCTACAACATTACTTGGGGATATTTTCTCAATTACCACAGACGGCCCACCGTTTGTCGTGTTCAATTTGCTCACCGATCCTTCAACCGTTAGTTTTCAGATTAGCTTGACCTCACTAGACCGAATCATCATGACGGATTGTGAAGGCTTCTTGGGTTCCCCCTTATGCACTATCTCGATCATGTTTGTTTCATCATGGGTTGGCAATGGGTTCTGATTGATGTTGGGTGCCT
>MDKH01114744.1:0-14961 GCA_005239495.1 Nicotiana undulata
TTTTACTCTTTTTGTCAATTTAGGGTCTGTTTTGTATAATTAAAAAACAGACCCAAAGTTTTTAAAAAAAAAAAAGGCCCCTTCTGCGCTTTTTATACAGAATCGTGCGCTTCATCGCTTCGTCGCCTTCATCGCTTCGTCGCTTCTGCCATTGAAGCGTGCGCTTCTCATCATCGAGTCGCTTCAGACCAAAAAAAGCGAGGCACGGTCGCTTCGCGCTTTAAGCGACGAAGCGATCGCTTTTCTAAACCCTGCTTTTTTCATGACAATATTCTGGTGAAACATTTTCTTCAAGTCTTGGAAGATGGGTTTTGTAATTCTGCTGTCTTATGGAACTCTTCTGGTACATGTGTAAATAGTTCTAGTGAAACACTTTCTCTTGGTGGGAATATACTGGGTAGTTGTTGTTGAAACACTTTCTCTTAAAAAGCTGAGTGGCGGCAGTGCAATTAAAATTGATTATTCTGTCACTTAAAGACATGAAGTGACGTGAAGCATGGGGTCCTTGCTTCACGTGGATGGAGAAAAAGAATTTCAAGGAATGATGCGCTTTGGATAGTAAAGTGGAAATAGATTCACTTCTTTGAATGACTTTGTTAGATGCTAAAAGGACAAAAATAGAGAATAAAGTAGTCCCATTTGCTATCTGAATACTAGGACACTCTTCAGATACAGTTCACTGCTCTCTTCATTGTTGTTGCTCACTTCTCTGGTTTGCAGCAATCCTTACCATTCTATGCTTTTTCTTATTTGCTTCTCTCGTTTTCTTATAAGAGTGATGTAATTTATTAATCATAAGCTGGCACCAAGCTTATTCAGTGTTGTGTGCATAAAAACAGCTCAAAAATTCAGTTCCTTACTGTACATTTAAGAAACTGAGGACACCGATCGAGCTATCTATATCATTTACATATTGATTTGCACCAAAACGCTAAGTTATAGATACACTTGTATTTGGTCTTCATTATGTTCTCCACTTATCAAGGAAAAAAATCTTCATTTTGTTCTCCTTTTTCCCTTAGAAGATTCTCTGATTTCTTTCTCTCCATATTACCCGCCATATTGCTGCAGCGACAGTAGTCCTAATTGCTCTTGTATCCTTGTTTAGTCCTTCCCTGTTCCAGCAGAGTAGTTCTTTTGTGTTTCCTGACTAAAACCATTATATCTCTAAAAGGTTCAGAAGAATGCTCCATAACTGCTGAGTTACTTTCCAATGGATGAAGAGATGACTCTAATCTTCATAGCCTTCCTCACACATCACATTCCTGTTACATAAAACTGCTCTTCTCTGTAAGTTATGTTGAGTTAGACATACTTCTTGTGCCACTAACCATGTAAAGCGTTGCACTTCATAAGGGGGCTTTGCTTCCATATTTGTTTCTAGGGCCTTCTTCCATGATTGTTGCTTTTCGTCATGGTTCTGTAGCGAACTAACAGAGAAAACACCATTTTCCTGTTCCTTCCAGGTTGTCGAATCTTTCTGTTGATTTAGAACAGGCCAAATTGCCATATTCCAGTACGAATCTGCTCATTTCTTCTATCTCCCAATCATTGCAGCTTCTTCTAATAAGATAAATCCGTCCTTCTGTACAACAACAACCTGCTATCGGTGCATTCTGATTTCAAGCGGAGGTGTATAGACGTGTACACTACTCTTTTAGGGGTTCAGTTGAAGCCAGGTCCAATTTTCTTCTTTCTTATTGTTTTTCTTCTTTAAGATGACTGAATCGTGTATTCATCTTTTCTAGGCGTTTTCCCAATTTCATTTTCTATCCTCCAATTCTTGATCTATAGGCTGAATGTAGGACAACAGTAAAACAACTCTTTGCTATTAAAACTAGTTATTAGTGCCGTTACTGAAACAGTTAAGTATGTAATCAACGTTGCCAGTTGGCCAAATAATTGAAAATTAAAAATACATTTTGTAGTTGAAATTATATTCTTGTAGGATTGTTAAAATTACTATTTAATTTTGTGGAATTAGTATTTAATGTTATATATGGGATGTAGAAATTTGTAATGTAAATTGCAATTTTGACGTTGCAAGTACAAAATCGTCATATGTTAGGTAATTTTTTGTGTCTTCAATATATTATAAGCTTAATTTGAAGAAGTTTGTGCTTCACTTCTTGCTTCTCGCATAAAGTCCTAAGGGTCTTATCACATTTTGCGCTGTTGCTTTTGAAAACACTGGTGGTGGGTCAAGGTGGTGGATTGAGGCTTTTCCCCTCCTTAGTACTCCAGATTATTTTCTCTGAATATCAGTTTCCTGGGAACAACTTTCTACTAAAAGTTTTAATCATATGAAGTTCTTCTGAGATTTTCAGGGTCTCCTATTTCCTTTGTAAAATGTCCACTTTGGGTGGTGATTTTCTACTGAACTGCTCATCACTGAAGTTGGGACTGGTCCTTCCTTTGAGGATACTAAACGCTCCTTTAGAAAATTATTCTCAATTCACTTTTACCTGATAAAAAAGATATTCTTAGCAATTGTGCAAGTGCTTAAGCTTTGAGAGCTAAATGCTATCTGATATGTCTGGTTATTTCGAATATACTAATGTAGCTCACAAATAAATCATCCACATTTCAATCAGTCTTTGAAGATCACTTTTTGTTTTCTGAATTTTGATATTTGGCAGTAAGTCAACAAGTTTAGATGGAACATTTGCTTCAGCTTGGATAGGCTATGGAAATGCTTATGCAGCTCAAGAAGAAGGAGATCAAGCAATGTCAGCTTACCGTACTGCTGCTAGATTATTTCCTGGGTAAATCCTAGTTTTGCTTCTAAATTTTGTATTATCCAAGCTGTGGAGGACGTAATATTCTCAAATTTTCTGATAGACTTCAACTTTTGAGCTCAACACGTTATGAACTTCTATCTTGTGTTAATTGTTTCATCCATAGTAAATAATACTCTTCTTCCTCATGGATAGTTTGTACCTTTGCAACTTAGAGCTGACACCAAAAAGTAACAGTATATCTTTTTGAAAAAATAAACTCTGCTTCGAACAGTATGTAACATGTAATTCCGTATTGTGGAGTGATTTCTAGAGCTGGAAACAAACAGTGACTGCCATAAGAAGACACTGAATTCCTCGAAGTTGGACTAAAACTGAATTTCAGCATGTTAACACTTAACCGATAATCTTAATGGAGCCGATGCCATCATGACATATTAACCTTGCATAGTTATTGAAGATTAGGGATATTAATCTGACTTGCATCTTGAGTGTGATCAACTGTTAAAGCTCCAGCTGTAAAATGAGGTGTCTAGATTGACACCCAACTCCTGAAAAGAAAATGAAAAAGAGATTTTAAAAAAAGAGAAATGAATGCAGAAGAAAGACTGATTTTTTCGTGGAGATAATTTTGTACTTTGCCTACTAGAGTAGCATTGCACCCGTCAATGAAGTTGAGTACTAAAAGTAAACTCTGAATGTTGTAATTACTTGAAGATAAAACAAAAAATAAGGTCATTATGACATAATAATCATTAGTCATTTAACTGAATTAAATAGAAATCGGGTTAATTTACATTATGGACTAAAACTAGAAGGCATTTTTAAACAAAATAATGTGCTTGTCCGTACCCCTGATTTCTAAAATTTATGTGGTGACGTATTTGAACTTATTTGAACTCTAGATCCACACCCGTGTTGGATACTTGCACCCGTATCCGAGCAACATAGGATATTACTTATAGGGTATATGCATTTCCTTGACAGGTTGAATCCTTAAATTTTCTTATCCAGGTACCATTTGCCTACATTGTACATTGGAATGGAATATATGCGAACTCACAGCTTTAAACTGGCTGAGCAGGTGAGTATACATAGTCCGTGGCTTCCAATGATCAATTCTTTGTCATGCTTTAGTTGTGAGAACAAATATTCTGCTTCTCCCCGTCTGCACGAGGATGCGAGCTGGTTATTTACCCAGACGTCTATTTCACATTTGATTGTCTGGAGTTCCGTGAATAAAGTGCTGATAGTGTTCCACTTTAGTTTTTTATGCAGGCCAAGTCAATATGCCCCTCAGATCCACTTGTATATAATGAACTTGGAGTTGTTGCTTATAACATGAAGGAGTAAGGATCTTTACTCTTGTAAACCTTGCAGCGTTTATGATTTAGTTGCATAACCTAACTTTTGAAACAGCTGCATAATTTTTTTTCTCATTTATCCTCTAATAGTGATAAAACTTGTATTTTATGTTTTAACCTGTAACAGTTCATGTTTTGGAAATTATGGGTTATTTCATTCTGAAGTCTTGTTCAACCTAGTAGTCTTGAGTATCTTGCCCATTATTACCAAAGCATCTGGTTATCTTTCTCGTGTTATATTTTTATCCATTTTTTCCTGCCTTGTATTTATTTCTCTCTTCAAACTCTTTCAGGTATAAGAAAGCAGTGCGATGGTTTGAGAAAACATTGGCTCACATTCCATCTTCCTTAAGTGAGATGTGGGAATCAACTGTAATCAATCTTGCTCATTCCCTCAGAAAATTAAAGTAAGTGACTTATGCTACTATTAGTTTTATATGTACATGTTCTAGTTTGGTGGCCATTTGTTCTCCTGGTTAGATCCAAAATGACATAGATAATGAGGTTACATGTTTTTGAGGTTTGCTAATCATACTATTCTTGGATGAGATTTGTATAGATATTTCTAAAAGTTCTTCAAAATGTTACTAATTCAACTTGTTTTGGTTAAATGTGCTAATGAGTTTAGCAGCCGGAGAAATCTGAACGGCTTCACCAGCAATATGATTACCACTTTCTTGCTTTGAAAAGCATGTAATGGAGTTGTTATATGGATGATGCTCTGAATCGATTGAGAGAACTTTTAGTTCCTTAGATCATTGACTATGTGTCCCTCCTTTTGGGAATTAATATTACAGGTGTCAAATTTGCCCAGCCAAGCAGATTCTATCCTTTATCTAATTGGTTCAACTGAACCCAATATTTTGACACGAAATATTTTAATGAAACGAACAGTAACTTTTGAAGCCATAAGTTTAAAAAATGCAATGAGTTCTGTGTTAAGAGCCTTACAGGTTGAACCCATCACGTTTAAATCCTGCTTTCGCCTCTAAAAGTACTATGAGTTTCGTGCGGGTAACATTAAGCATAACTTTCTTTCAGGAGGTACAACGAAGCAATTACGTATTATGAGAGAGCCCTTGCATTGTCTACGAGAAGTTTAAGTACTTATGCAGGTCTTGCATACACTTATCACCTTCAGGTAATACATCTCTTGAAAAGGAAATCTCTGATTGCACAGATTAACAAAACCTGGGTTTGATATGTTACTCTTGCTATTGTGCAGAACAATTACACTGCAGCTATTACATACTACCACAAGGTGGGTTTCCGACTAAATGTAAATATGCTCATTTTGAGAAGGATATGGTTGTCATTTTAACTAAAACATGAAGGAAATTACTGACATGGAAAATATTGATTTTTCTTTTGACAAGTTTTACCTATATTTTGCACAATTCACTATTTATAGTCTATTTTTCCGTTTTACAAACAGGCTTTGTGGCTCAAATCAGATGACCAATTCTGCACAGAAATGTTGACTTCAGCTCTGGTTGATGAAAGCCGCCAAGGGATTGACCCAATGGTTGAATCTCGTTGTGGTGGTCTATTTATCTAATGTGCAACCCGATGTTATTAATTTGTAATTTTTTATAATGATTCTCCATACGGTTAGGAAAAATTTACAAGATATTAATTTTATCTTGTTGTATCATAGACTAGTAGGAGGAGTCGATAAATTTGTATCTGCAGCTAGTTCTAGCAGTTGAAACTCGTACTAAGATTGGATCAGGAATTTTTTATATATATGATTGCATTCTTTTTTTCTTTCTTTATTGAGAAAGGTTTATATGCATGATGTTGTATTTATTTGTTTGGTGCAAACACTTTGTAATGGGTAAGTTTTTCCTGTCGTCCTGTTGTGTCCAGAAGCAAATTGTTCTCATTGGCCGTAATCCCAATGCCGGCTTGAGGATTTTTATACAACTAGTATCTATGAACGTGCATTGCACGTTAATAATGACACGCGATGATTTAAATATTTATTTATATAAAGGAACAATAACATTTAATTAATGAGAGAAATTTTAGGAATAATAATACAACAATCATCTAAATGCCAAAAAATATTATTATATTATTATAATACATGAATTTAAAATGAAATGACAACATCAAAACTTACACAAACGATCAATTTTGTCATGTTAGTTAGATATTGTATTATAGTTTAAAAGTATTTAATATGATGATATCTTAACGAACAATTCTATGTGGACAATATTTTTGTGTGTATGTTTCCTCCTAACACCTTGGTCTCTCTGCCTTAACCAAAACTCTTGTTGTCGATCTTGATATCCCTCTTGAAAGTGCAACATACAGTCGTTAGTGCAAGAAAATATATTGCGATAAATATAGTCCAATATTTAGAATGTTTGTCCTTGTGCTTTATTTATTATATTTGCAAAACATAAACATACTAAAAATTGTTTTCACACAAATTTAAAAGGATATTAATTTGTTTCGAAAGACGAAAGCTGAACTTAGGGATAAGAATATACTTAGAAGTGCATTGACCATTATCATAGTTTCTGCATGTATGACGTTATTGTCAAAACTTCTATATACCATATGTGTGCTATTACATAAGCTATTCGGCGTATCTAAGTTTTTCAGTAGCATGACGGGCATATTTTTCTTCAAAATCAACTGATATACAATGAAAGATCAATTTTGACATAGTCTATTATATATATGGTGACACTAACATACGTAGGAAATAATAAACTTGACAACATAAGGTAGGAGGTCATTTAGTATTGAAGTATTTAAATATTCTCTTGGTAGTAATTATTGGTATCATTTTCTGTTGCATCAAAACAGAAAAATATTTTGTTTTTAATATAAAATTTTGCAATAAACATTTTATTTAGTTGATCAACATATTCATTTTTGCTAGCTAAGATATCTTTTTAATTTTATCATGCGATTTGCACAAATTGCGTTTTAATATGATGATATAAATATTTCTCTAATTAAATGCACTACTATTACCATTGAGATTGATAACCAAGTGTTCAAGAAAAACCAAATCATCTTTTATTAGATGCTCTTATTCGTTTCACACACGAAGCAAAAAGACACTAAATATTGTATCTGTTCTTACTTTCTATTTCTTGTCAGTTGAATCTTTTTTAATTTGAGACCAAAAATATAATTTGTTTTGTCGTTTTTGAAACTATTGGTAGTAATTGACATAAATTACCTTCCAAATCATTAATTTCCACCAAACGGTTCATTAATATCCAATATATCCCTAGAACTTCGGGCAATTATTTCGACCGTTTGATACTTAGCGATAAGTGCTTCATCCCATATTATTAATTTTTCTTTCTTTATAAATGTAGCACAATATTTCGTCTTTGATATATTTGTGATGGTTATTTAAGTTGTTTGAATAGCTATATCAAATCTAAAGTGGGCGGCCTCACAATAAAATCAATATTGGTATACCACTTGCTATTATTGCTAATGTCATACATGTTGATATGATTTTTGCAAATAATGCATGACATATAAATATTATTTCGATTCCGCCGAAGGCATCTACAAAGAATATAATAATCTCGTTATAGCATAGCCAACTCTTTATAATAAGTCTTGAAAGCTTGTTCTTGTTTAGAATTTAGCTTTGATTGAGCTTCCTAAGACACTTGTATAGCATTTTGATTCTTAATAATATACTAATCTTTTTACTTTGTATTCTAATGCTCTTTTTTATGGAATAAATTTATGTACTCGAAGTTTTTTCTTTTAACTTGAATAAAGATTTTACTCCTATGATGAATTTAGAAAAATAATTCAATTGGATTCTCTTGTTAAATAATTACTTAAAAGATTTAATTATTTAATTTTAACATAAAAAAGTTATTCTATATTGATTCAAATCTTAATATTAGTTCATCTCTTGTTTTGAATATTTAATCTTAGTTATAATTTTATCCACCATAAATTTTATTTACAAAGAGTAAAAGATTGATATGGCATTGCACTTTTAGATAATTATGCCTGTAGAATTATTATTGGTATTCACTCTAACCAACATTTTTTTTTCTCTTCTCATACATTTATATTCTTAATTATTTTTTAATAATTGAGTATTATTTACACGAAAAATTAATTAAAAAATATCATTTGGTTAGGAATATAGTTTAAATATAATGTAAAAATATATATCATGGATTTATTTCTCAATTTTAACTTTTTATGCAGTCCATTTAATATTACCTTTACATTTTTTCCCCTGGTATTGGACATTATGGAGTGGTAATATTGCCAATATAGATAATTTCTTATAAAATTGATTTTGTTAGACCTTCCTACATCTTTTAATAAGAATTTAATAGACAATTATTAATTTTAAAAAATTAAATATTAAAATTAGCATAGAATGTATTTTAGTCCAACAATAGTTAATTGCAATTATTTCATTTTCCTATGAGTTCTTCCGTTATTTTAGGGCTATTTTAGTATATTAATATTGTATTTATGTTTTTATAATAATATAAGCTCTCCTTTTTCTAAATAGATTTGGAAAATATGATATATTCTCGAATTAAATTAGTAATAGGACATTAGAATATCTTTTCAAATTAAATTAGTAATATGAATTTTTAAGAAGTATATCTAATAAGATTACATGACTAAATAATTACTATTTTTTCTAGTAATGATTACTTTTTTCTACGCTAATGGTGATACTAATTGTAGAAATATTTGTCGTAGTAAATTATAAAAAATAGAAAAGTATAATTTAATAACCATACCTTTTTAAATTAAGAATGGCAAATAGTTTTGTATGAAAGAAGATATAGAGGCAGACCTGACCTTGTATAATTAAAATATTAGGACAAAGAACGCAAAAGTTATTTTGTAGTTTTATTGTTGGAAAAACTACATATGTGTTATTACAGATGAGAATGCTTTGAGTAGGATTTCTTAATGTATAAAAGAAGATTGAAAAGACAGTCATCATATCATAATATGACTTAAAATAACATAAAGGGCTATGCATAAAATTTATTAGAACGTGACCATTATTAGGACAGTACCAAGTGTTGAGTAACATGCAGAGAGGAATTGAAATTAGACATAATTAGTTGTGGTAGGGGCATTGTCGAGTGGTGGTATTATCGTTACTGTGTTGTTGTTGCTGAATGTTAGACTCAGAAATTGGGGGTCCCTTAAGTAGTCCAGCGAACAATTCTGCTGGATCATAGTATATCTCAACATCCTCTGCTCTTAGAGATTCATCTACCTGCCAACATAGGAAAAACAACTTGTTAAACCGACATAACAGTAGTGAACAACTTAATTTGTTTTTTTTTTTTGGGAAAATCCATGGTGAGCTTCCCGGCCCTGCTCCAATTGGTGCCCTGGTTTAAGTAATAGGCTCGGCTTCCCTTGACCTTTTTATATATTTAAATTTATATACTTTGATACCCCTTCGTAAAAATTCTAAGCCCGTCACGTCACTGGCTCTTACTATTCTAGATTTCATGCAAACTAAGACACAAAATGAATTTCATTTATATATCCTTATAAGATACGTGTTCAAAATCCAAGGTCAAACTAGAGGAAAAATGGGAGATAAGTACTTATTAATTAATGGGATATTAAAATCTGGGATAGCTTACGTGTTGGATTTGGAACATGAAAGGTGTCATCATTTAAGATCACCCAAATATATATGTTGTAATAACTATCAAGTGGAGTAGGTTAACTATCTTTGGTTTGGTCAGAGATCCCATCATCCAAATAAAATAAGTAGTAAAAAGGAAAGGACCTTCATAATTCCAAGGCCATAAAACTGGACCATATCACGAGTAGGGGCATGTCGTTTAAAAGGTCCTTCAAAGAAACCCCAATGTCTGAATTTGAAAGTGAGAAGAGGAGGCCCTGAATATACGTTAATCACTTCCCACGCGAATCCTCTTGGAAAAGCTGATCGAAAAGCATCGTGTGAAGATTCAAAGCTCTCTTCATCTGCTTTGTAATATTTGAATTCCTCTGGCACTGAACTCTTTAGTAATGCGTTGTAACTTCCCAGTTTTAGTGTCTCTTCTGCTGATAGTCCTTCTCTTCCTGTTCACTCCACCGCCAATAACGGAATCACCATATGAAGAAGAAATATACGCAAAAGCGAGAGCAAGAAAGGACGAGAAAAGAAAAGGGAGAGATAAATATATATACACATTTAAAAAAATTTGACCTATCTACAGTTCTACACCATATATCCTTATACAAAGGCAGTTCTCACTAGATATATGCAGAGTGTCTTGGATCGTATCAGTCACCTGAATCTTCAAGAGAACGATTTAGGTTTGTTTTTAATGATTTAGATTTATTAAAATAAAAATAAAACATAAATACACTTAATGAACTGAGGTACGAATGATTCCATTAAGCAGAAAAAAACGTTTTCTTTTTGTAAGCCTTACCATTAACAAAGAGCTTGAATTTTTCAGGGTTAATGGTCCTAAAGTCCTTAACGCGAGTTTTGTGAGAAAGCTCCATTTCCCATGATTTTATAGCATTTTGAACTGTTTCCTCCAGAGACCCTTCTGCCCATACCTACAACCATATTTATATGGAACCATAAATTAACAAAACAAATACTATTGTCAACAAAGACGATAAATATTACTACTTCCCATTCTAATTTATATGAACCAATCAATTTGATCGATTCGACTCAAATTTTGGAAAAAAGAGAGAGTCAAGACTCTTGATTCTTATGGTTTTAATTAAACATGACATAATATTTATGTAGCCATAAACGTTTTTTGTTAAGGTAAAGTGAGAAGTTTAAATTTAACAATTTTTATTTTTTATTTTTTAAATAGATTAAATGAAAATAAGGTCACATATACTAAAATGAAGGGGTAATACAAACCTTGGTTCTTCCTTGTTCAAAGAGATGATTAACAGCGTCATAAATGGGAGGGCCACCATGTCTCCACTGGATGCTTCCTGCAGCAGCAGCTTGTTCTTCATGCAGGAATTTCCTGTACTTATCACTTGCCACTTTAATCCTTTCCTTCTCACCTTCCATGTTTGAACTATACTTTAAAAACTTTCAATTAACACCTCTCCTTCCTTTCTCTCTCTCTCTCTAAGCTTATTGAATTGGTGAATCCAACTATTGGTGGCTATGCCTTTTTATAGATAAAATTCCAGCATGATTACGTTATTCCATCTGTTGCAATTTACATAGTACTATTACTATTTCAGAGAGTCAAAAGATTCTTCTTTCACACTATTCTTAAATTATTTTAATTATTATAACTATTATACTAGTACTTTTTTATGTAGTTTTTAATATTTAAATTAATTTTAAAAAATTAAAGTATCTAATTTATCTATATGTTTGAATTCGAGTTTTAAAGGGATCTACCCAAATAGCCGACCATATTTATTGTTATTTTTTCTAGCCATATACATAGATTATACATTCATTATATATAAGTATACACATATAATACATAAATTATGCATATACTATACCTCCACCGGCTACTTTTGGTTTAAGCGGTTCGTAGGCGACTATTTGGTAAGCATCCTCTATTTCCAATCAAGAGGTTGTGAGTTCGAGTCACCCCAAGAGCAAGGTGGCGAGTTCTTGGAGGGAAGGATGCCGATGGTCTATTGGAAACAGCCTCTCTACCCTAGGGTAGGGGTAAGGTCAATGTACACACTACCCTCCCCAGACTGTCACTAAATTCCATCAAAAACCCCACTTGTGGGATTATACTGGATTGTTGTTGTTGTTGTTGTTGTTGTTGGTAGGCGATTATTTGGGTTAATTCTTAATGGGAATATTGTTATACAAATAACTGTCCATATTCACTGTTTATTTTTTCTAGCCAGTATACATAGATTATATACATATTATATATGAATTTTACATATATTATATATCCGTCGGCTATTTTTAGTTTAAAAAATTAAGTG
This sequence comes from Nicotiana undulata, assembly GCA_005239495.1. Classification (NCBI taxonomy): domain Eukaryota; kingdom Viridiplantae; phylum Streptophyta; class Magnoliopsida; order Solanales; family Solanaceae; genus Nicotiana; species Nicotiana undulata. The sequence goes on from MDKH01114744.1 coordinate 12,056, forward strand.
AGCGATTATTTGGGATAATTCTTCTTTATCCTCCCTCCCCTTTATGTATCTAAAAATGAATAGGTTATGTCTGAAGTTAACTCTCAATTAGAAAATTAACGGTTGAAACCAAACATGGGCAATGCGTGTGATTGCTCCTCGCAAACAGGAAATTAAAGGCAGCAGCTTACAGTGAGTTTTAGGGCGATTAATTGGGCTCACAGAGCATGTGATTTCTGCATTGTTTTGCATCAAAAACTCTACACAGATATTTCATCTCAACTTTTTGAAAAAGAATAAAATTTGTAGAAATTTTACAGCAATAAAAAAGAAAAAAAAGGCTCAGGTAAGCTAGACTGAAACAAAAAAGGGGATGATTTGGACGAGATGATACGTAATATCCCGCACACAGAGAAGTTGTTCATTGGCGGAGATTTTAATGGTCATATTGGGGCTAGTTCTATGGGTTATGATAATGTGCATGGCGGGTACGATTCTGGGATAGGAACGAGGAAGGTAATTCACTGTTGGAGTTTGCTAGAGATTTTGATTTGGTTAAAGCAAACTCGAGTTTCCCGAAGAGGAAAGAGCACCTGGTCACTTTCCAAAATTCAATGGGCAAGACTCAGATTGATTACCTTCTCTGCAGGAAATGCGATAAAGGTCTGTGCACAGACTGCAAAGTCATCCCGAGTGAGCACCTCACGACTCTGCATAGGCTCCTAGTTATGGACCGAGAGATCAAGAGCAGTAGGAGGAAGAGGGCGAGGTGCAAGCAACCTGAGATCAAGTGAGGTAACTTGACCAAGGACAAAGCTCAGGAGTTAGGGGAGAAGTTGTGGGCTATGAAGGCCTGGATGAGTATGGAGGACGCGTCTAGTATGTGGTACATGACTGCGAATTGCATTAGGGTAGCTGCTAGAGAGGTCTTAGGGGTCACGAAGGGTTCTCCTGGGGGTCATAAAGGGGACTGGGGGTGGAATGGAGAGGTTCAAGGTAAAGTGGAAGCTAAGAAAGTTGCTTATTGAAGCTAGTAGAGAGTACAAACGAGGAGAAAAAATGACTTATCGGGAGTGTTACATAAAGGCAAAGAAAGAGGCAAAGCTAGAAGTTACGATGGCTAAGAACGCAACATTTGCCCGTTTGTACGAGGAGCTCGAGGGCAAAGGTGGGGACAAGAGGTTGTACCGGTTGGCCAAGGTGAGGGAGAGGAAAGCCCGTGACTTAGACCAAGTCAAGTGCATCAAGGACGAGGATGGTAAAGTGTTGATGGATGAGGCACTCATTAGGAGAAGATGACATACATACTTCCATAAACTGTTGAATGAGGAGGGGGATAGACGCATCGTGCTGGGTGAGTTGGAGCACTCCGAGAGTCGGCGAGATTTTGGGTACTGTAGGCGGATTACGGTAGAGGAGGTGGAAGGAGCGATGCGTAAGATGTGCAGGGGCACAACAATGGGGCTAGACAAAATCCCGGTGGAATTCTGGAAGAGCGCGGGGAGGGCATGTTTGGAGTGGCTCACTAGGCTGTTTAATGTATTTTTAAGGCAAAGAGGATGCTCAAAGAATAGAGGTGGATTAAGATGATCCCGTTTTACAAGAACAAGGGTGATATCCAAAATTGCAACAATTATAGGGGTATCAAATTATTGAGTCACACTATGAAGGTTTGAGAGAGAGTGGTGGAGGCCAGGTGAGGAGGTGCGTGTCTATTTCCGAGAATCAGTTTAGATTCATGTTGGGGCGTTCAACTACGGAAGCGATTCATCTGGTGAGGAGATTAGTAGAGCAGTACAGGGAAAGGAAGAAGGATATGCATATGGTGTTTATTGACCTTGAGAAGGCATACGATAAAGTTCCGAGGGAGGTCCTGTGAAGGTGTTTGGAGGTTAGCGGCGTTCCGGTAGCGTACATAAGGGTGATTAAGGATATGTATGATGATGCTAAGACACGGGTGATGACCGTGGGTGGTGACTCGGACCATTTCCCTGTGGTGATGGGGTTGCACCAGGGATCGACTCTTAGCCCATTTTTGTTTGCCTTAGCGATGGATTTACTGTCGCGTCACATCCAAGGAGAGGTGCCTTGGTGCATGCTATTTGCCGATGATATAGTGTTGATTGACGAGACGTGTGCGGAGTTAACGCGAGGTTGGAGGTTTGGAGACAGACCTTGGAGTCTAAATGTTTCAAATTGAGTAGAACCAAGACATAATACTTGGAATGCAAATTCAGTGAGACCCATGATGCAGACGTAGAGGTTAAGCTTGATGTTCAAGTTATCCCCAAGAGAGCGAGTTTTAAGTATCTCGGGTCTATTATCCAGGGTAACAGGGAGATTGATGAAGATGTCACATATCGCATCGGAGCGAGGTGGATGAAGTGGAGGCTCGCTTCCGGTGCTCTATTGTGAGCACGTGATTTTTGCCTATCGTATAATCCTACAAAAATCTCAGTAAATTAATTGATTTTATGGGTTTTATTGAATTCTGATGCTATTTGTGAATTCATTTTACATTATGTAGTCAGAATTCATCATTAAATCTATAAATAATTTAAAATGGTTTGATTAAGAACATAACCTTGGCCACTATTTAAATAAATATAATTGTTTGATACAAAATCAATTAATATTCAAATTCTTAATTTAATTATTTCTTTCAACAAAATCGTGAAAAATTGCCTTTTAAATGATCAGGATTAAATTGAAAGGTGTGAGCTTAATAGAATTAATAGCAAAATAAGCTTATAATCAATTGTTACACTTTAATCTTAACATAGTTAATTAAACTAGTTTAAAAAATGAAGTAAAAAAACGGACCTGGGCTGAAATTGCCCAGGCCCAAGATCATTTACCCAACTACCCGACCCGACCGGCCCAACCTCCCTCTCACTATAACCCTAAAGATAGGACCTAATCTCGAG
>MDKH01134645.1:0-44281 GCA_005239495.1 Nicotiana undulata
CTGTTGTGAAACAATTGAAGTGATTGGAAATGTTCAGTGAAGTTTTTGAGAGCTACTAGTGTGTGATGTTTCTTTTTTTAAGGTTTGACACTAATGAATTCGAGAAAGGTTCAGTAGATGTTGGTTTTATTCTGTTATGTTGTTGTTATAAATGTCAAAGTGTTGTGTACGTTGGCTTGTCTAGCGGGTTCAACGTTAGACGCAGTCACGGCCTGAAAGGTGGGATTTTGGGTCGTGACAGTGTGCATATTTGGTTTTGAGCCCCGAGAGATCGGGTGAGTTTTGATAGGTGTCGGAGTGTTTTGGAACTCAAAATCCAGGTGTAAAGTCTGTTTTCTGGTGTCTGGACGCCTACCCTATGCGAACGCATAGGGAACCATGCGAACGCAATGCATACGCGTGGAAGGGGGTGGTTAGTGTTGTGCGAACACATGGCCTAGGGTGTGAACGCGGAGTATAGGATTATTACTCTACGCGAACGCGTAGAATATTGGGGAGTTTGGGGGTTACGTAGTATTAAAGCTATGTGAACGCACCCATAAGGATGCTAACGCGGAGGGTAAGGTAGTAGCAGCTATGTGAACGCACCAGGATGGTCGCGAACGCACAGCCTAAGAGGGGACTTGTGGGGCTGGGTACACTTAACTCTGTGCGAACGCGGTCCCACGCTCGCGAACGCATAGGTCCAAAATGGTAAACCTTCGCGAACACTGCCAGGGGCTCGCGAACGCGAAGAGTAAAATTCGCCCAGTCGTTTCTAAGTTCAAAAACAGAATACATTACGGGAATAAACCCATTTCTTTCACAAACTCTTTCTTCTCCACACTTCTTGGGCGATTTTTGAAGAACTTCTTCACCATAACCTATTAGGTAAGTAATCTTTGACTCGTTTTCTTCCATTTTTATCAATACCCATTAGATTCTAGGCTTAAAATCATGAGAATAAGGGTAGGAAATTAGGGATTTGGGTAGAGTTAGGGCCTTTTGATTATTTGGGAATTTGGCCTTGTTTTGGGGTCGGATTTCAAAACAAATTATATATTCGGGCTCGTGGGTGAATGGGTGATCGGGTTTTGGTTCGAACCTCGTGTTTTGACCAAGCGGGCCCGGAGTCAATTTTTGGATTTTTGGGAAGAATGTTGGGAAATCTATAATTAAGCATTGGAATTTATTGATGTTATTAAGTCGATTATGTCTAGATACGATTGATTTGGAGTCGCGTTCAAAAGGAAAAGCGGTGCTAGAGGCTTGATTTGATCGTGGAAGTCGAGGTAAGTGTTTGGCCTAACCTTAGCTTGAGGGAATAGGTGTTGATTCTTATTTTCTATTTGTTTATTCCATGTCCAATGTATAGGTGAGGTGACGAGTACCTATATGTTGTGGTCAAGCATGCCCGTGAGTCGAATATAAGCAATTATGTGATTTTCATTGAGGTTTATTGTGTTATGGATTTAACATCGATTTAGCAGTTATTCGTTTGAGGGAAATTCTTGGTTGTGAACACTGTTGAGTACTTGGGCGATTGAAAGATATTTTGTTAAACTATACACTTGCGTAGGATTGGTTATAGTTGTGGCCTTTGCCGGGACGGTATTATTTTCTGTTGATTATTCCTTTGCATTTATGGTCTCTTATTGTCGATTTTCTTGTCAAACTGTTATTTTTTTTATAGTTATGCACGAGGAGACATTCTGTGCCATGTTTATGATATTTATGTACGAGGGGACATTCCGTACCGTGTTTATGTTTATTTATACACGAGGGGACATTTCGTGCCGTGTGATTGATATTTATGCACGAGGGGATATTTTGTGTCGTGTTGTTGATATTTATGCATGAGGGGACATTTCGTGCCATGGTTATGATACTTATGTACGAGGGGACATTCCATACCATGTTTATGTTTATTTATGCACGAGGGGACATTCCGTGCCGTGACTATGATATTTAAGCACGAGGGAACATTCTGTGCCGTGTTGATGATACTTTAGCACGAGGGGACATGATGTGTCATTTCTTTTCACTTGTTTATTTCGTGTTGTTAATCCTCGTTGTTATTTTTAATATTCGAACTGCTGCCTCGTTATGTTATTTCAGTATTTGCTACCCTTTTTCCCCAGCATGTTTCTCCGTTATTGTACTTTACTGTTTATTTCTTGTTGTTATTTCCTGTTATATTTTATTCAAACTGCACAGGTGATATTATTGTCGTGTCCTAGCCTCGTCACTACTTCGCCGAGGTTAGGCTTGGCACTTACTCAGTACATGGGGTCGGTTGTACTAATGTTACACCTGTACTTCTTTATGTTGTGCAGATCTCGGTACCGGACCCAGTGGACACTGATCGAGGAGGCTTCCTTCAGTCCACCAGGCGATACTGAGGTAGTCCTGCAGGCTTCCGCAGGCCTTGGCGTCACCTCCTATCTCTCTTCTTTTCTTGTCTTTATGTATTTCCGAGACAGTAGTACCTTGTTTATTTAGACTTTATTTGTAGCGATCTTAGACAGTCCGTGAAATTGTGACACCAGATTTTGGGAGTTGTTATTAAGGATTTTGCAATACTATTTACTTAAGGTTTTAGATTTCATTTCTTTCGCACTTTGATTTCTAATTGTTCTTGTACATCACTGTTAAATGCTAAATAATAAAGGAACATGCTAGAATGACTGGTAACGTTGGCTTGTCTAGCGGGTTCAACGTTAGACGCCATCACGATCCCGACGGTGGGATTTCGGGTCGTGTCAATTACATACTAGACCTTAAAGGGAAAAAGCAGAATAATCAGTGGTGGCTCAATGACATATGTGGCCTAAAGCCAAACTTCAACGAGGGGGCTTAAGATTTTTATTGTAGAAGAAAACTCATAATTTTATTTGGAAAAAAATTTCCTAGCTTTTTGAGATGCGAAATTATTAATAATTTATTTTTAATCGATTTCTTCTAATAATTCTTTTTAAATTTATGATATAGCTAATCAATTTAATCTCTCTTGAGACATTATTGGTGTTAAGTAACATTTTATTAATTTTAGTTTTAAAAAACGTCTTTCCGCTGAGGCAATTGTTATAAGAATTGTTAACATTATTCTATAAGCGATATAAGTATTTGGAAATGAATCAAGTCTTTTGATATGATTAAGTATATCGATTAGATATGTTATTTCCCTTAAAACTTTTAATTCGAAAAATAAGTTTAAATCATCAATATCATAGTGGTTATTATGTTTCAGAACATTCAAGGTTAAGACACTTTTTTATTTAAGTTCTCATCATCTAGATATCTCAATTTTTTGCCACTAAATAGGAAACCAAAAATATTTTCGTACGCTTCAAATTGTTCAAATCTATTTTGAAGTGAAAAAATAGCTTGGTCTACTATGTATAAGAAGTAATCAACTCTAAAAGATTGTTCAAGAGACTTTGTAATTTGGTTATCAACATTCTTATCAAATTATTTCTTTCTATATTTTACACGTTTATTACGAAATTCATTTTCTATATTCAACTCATATGCAATTTCCTAGCAGAAATCATGGCAGTAGCAAATACTTCTTTTCTATATTTTTTTGGAAAAAGAAACCAAATCCCTAAGTTGATCTATGGCAACATCAATATGCATATCTTTTGATTGTAAATGTACGCTAACTAAATTAACTATAAATTGTATATTATGCCAAATAGTCATACCCAGTAAAAACACAAAACTTTTCAAGCTCATAAATTGCTAAACAGCTAGCTTAATATTGTTTAAGAAATGGACAAATACATTAAATGTTAGAAAAAATTGGAGCCCCTACAAATAAAGGACCCTAAGCAAGTGCCTTACTTGCTTGACCATTAGGCCGGCTCTGAGCAGATGATTTGGATGGCTACCGGTTTAAATGTGTCATTTAAGATCATGTAGATTCTATTTTAGTTACTACCACGGGCGGTCCGACCAATTTCGTGACTTAAAGCCAAACTTTACGAGGGGTCTTAACTTTTATTAATAAAAAAGATTTTATTTTTATTTGAGGTCTATTTTTCTTAAAAAATTTAGATGCAAATTTTTTATTAATATTTTATAATTAATTTCTCCTAATAAATCTTTCTTAATTGACAATATAGCTAATTCATTTCATATTTTTGAGACATAGTTGATCTTAGGTAAGGTTTTGGCAATTTATAATTTTGAAACACTTTTTTCCGCTGAAGCAACGGTAATAAGAGTTATTAACATTATTCTATAAGTAATATAGGCATTTGGAAAATAATCAAATCTTTTTATTTGATTGAGTATGTCAACTAAAATTGTTATCTTCTAATTGTACTATTTTTCATAATATTTTTAATTCAGAACATAAATCTAAACTATCAATATTGGGTTGATTATTATGATTTAAGGAGCATTCAAGATGAAGGCAATATTTTTTTAAATTTTCATCATCTAGTGATGTCAGTTTTTATCCCTAAATAGAAAATCAAAAATATTTTCATATGCCTCTAATCGTTCAAATCTATTTTAAAGTGAAAAATAACCTTGTCTACTACTCTCTCGGTCCATAATAAGTGGCTTTTTTGGCTTTTATTTTAGTCCAAAATAAGTATCTTTTTATATAATCGAGAAGGGATTAGCTTCTTTTTTTTGTTCAAAATTTGCCCTTATTTACATATATCAATGTGTCAACATAACAACATGCAAATTTTAATTAAGGATAATTCAGTCAAAATTAATTTTTGTTCTAGGAGTCAGTATTTTCTTAAGGGGCACAACAAAGATTAAAAAGTCATTTATTATGGATCAAAGGGAGTATGTATAAAAAGTAATCAACTCTAAAGGACTCTTCGAGAGATATTGAGATTTCACTATTAACATTCTTCTCAAATTGTTTCTTCCTATATATTATACGTTTTTTATGAAATTCGGATTCGATATTAATTTCAAATGCAATTTCCTTGGATTTCTCTTTATTTGTTAAATAAAGAAATCAAACTTTTTCACTTCACACAACTTTTTCTTTTTAAAATTTATATATAGCCTATTAGGTATTAAATAAATGTGGCCTCCACAAATATGGGGCCTAAAACAGTTGTTTTATATGCTTTATGAACGGGCTGCCCCTGGACCTACCAGACCATTGTCACAATTCTAAACAAATTAGGGTCGACTATATAAATCCTGCCCGGCAATGTTTTCATCTATCAATAATGTCGTGATCTCATAGCCGGAATATCCGCAATCCAGTAAAGGGAGCTATGAGCCTATGACTTCTCTGTAGAAAAACAAAATAAAATAAAATTAAGCATGCATTTTTTCTCTATGTTTTTACTTCAGTACTACAAGAAAAGGAAATACATAAAGCTGGTAGAACTTCAAATGAAATATCTACTCCTATTATATGGTGTAGCCACTGATTTGGGTTCTGAAATTGGTAATTTCAGCCCATTTATTTAAGCAGATTTTGGAGCTTACAAATGCTGTCTCAACATCAAAATAGAAAATAACAAAATCTTGAAGAATGAGAATGCAGAGCAAACTTATCGAGAAAGAGAGAGTGCATGAAGAATGATACTCTTTTAAATTAGTATACAATTATGTGTCAAATAAGCTATTCAACTTTACAAGTATCACTTGGCTGATGATCCAAAGCCTTCTCTCTTTGAATTATATTACAACATGGAGAAAGAGGAAAGGAAATTTTTCCAAGTTGGAATGTAGCTAGACTTTTCAAATGGTCAGTGAGATGATGTAGCTTGATCATAGGTCTTTTAAAAAAGATGGTTGTTGAAACATCCACAATAGCGTTCTCATCAACATAAATCGTCTGTCCCTCAGTACAGACCAACGAGACTGATGAAATCAAACAGCCTGTACTATAGAATGTCTTCCAGAAATCATGAGTTGAATTTTGCCAAGATCTGAAAAAGCTGTGTAAAGTATGATCAGCAATTCACACAATCCTTAGCATAAGCCTCATAGAGTTTGCCGATGATTATAGAGAATCAATCACTTGCTCATTGAAAGTCAGACACCATCCTCTTCCATATCCGACCGAAGAAATTTCCATGGTCCATCTCTTGATTGTAACCTGCTATTCACAAGTACTTGTCAAAAATTTCTCGCTGAAAGGTAACACTAAGAGTTCTTAAAGCTAATTGTACCAAAGAGACTAATGATGATCATTGGAGAGATTAATAACCTGCATTACTAAAAAAGATTCTGTTCACCTTGCTGCAAGTGGAATATTATGACTCAAACCCTCAAGGACAAAATGCAAATAAACCAAGCAAACGACATTGCTTTTTTCCTAGAAATATACAGAAATTTGAAGGCTTTGATTCAACCTACAACTTTCAATATGATTAATACAGTCAAAATGGAAAACAAAGAGCTTTTCACTATTCGTTACAGCATTAAGCAACTGACTAAGACTATGCCACTTCATTAACTAAATGAAAAAACTAAGACAGCATTTATGATAAAATGCAACTTAGTTCAAATTTGTAAAATTAGCATAATTCTCTCTAAGGTTGACGAAAGAGATAGACACAGGGATTTACCTCAAAAATCCAGCTACAACACGCAAAGTCATGAAGAGAAAAAGTCCCGCCCAGACTCCAGGAAGACCAAATGATGGCGCAGCCACAAGTAAGAAGATTGAGGAGACTAGTCCAATCAGAAACTGTTCGACAAATATAGGAAGCTGAATCAGAAGGATAGAACATAATCTAATGATATTTATCTTGTTGGTCATAATGTAGGACACACTCCAAATCCATCATCTTTTTTCCCCAATTGGTGTTTGGATCACATTCAATTAGATACACCAATTCAAGAATGTTCAAGCAGCATCTCACTGATTGGCTAAAAGCCAGCCAACTCAAATTGAAATGTATGTTCTAGTCTTTACTTTATTCATTGGTAACAAAGACCCTAGAACATGTAGCAACCAACATTGGGAGTTTGGGACAATAATTCATTATTACGCATAATCAGCTTCCAGGACAACTTATTGCTTGATCCTGTTTTAACTCTTCTCTAGACGTTTCCTTCCAGGCATCTTCTTACATAATGTTACTGAAAAAGCAAAAGCCTAACCAGATACAAATGTCATATAAAAATTTCTTTTGTTCAACATTCTGATCACCTCATCGAACCATATAGACTCTGCCTAATATTTTCCTTTTAATTTGCCGCTGGCGCTAATAGTTATTCAATTAAAGTTAAAATTAAGTATATATCTAAACATTTAGTAGGTGCTCCAGTGTAAAAGTTTGCATTCTTGCTTCTCACTTTGATTCTACTCTGGCTCTATTTCTGGTTGCGCAGGTCAGAATACTATTTTCTGAAGAAAGGTTCAGAAATGTGCAATAATGCTTACCATAGAATATGCAGCAAATTCGAAGTCTGAAACACCATAATAGAGCCCATCAAGAACGAAGGCAATGGCATTTATTGGCTGAGATCCAGCAACAAACTGTCCAACAAATCATATTAATAAGAAAAGAATGAGTAGTTAATTTATCATTCAAATATCAAGTCTAGATAAGGAAACCCGACAACTTTATACAAGGTTAGAAATGACAGCTGTGTAATTACTTCTAAATGACCAAAACAATTTCATGATAAAGAAATTACCTAGCTGGTGCAAAGCAGGAATTGTAATCTAACATAAATATGTCAACTTTGGGGAACATGCTACAGTTTTGGTGTTCAAAATCCACTGGAAAAATGCTGAGAAATCTGGATAAGACTTTCATACCAGAGTACCATATCTGGCAATTTCCAGGACTTCAGAATCTGAGCTGAATAAGCCGGAGAGCGCTTCAAAACCAACAAACAAGGTAAAACCCAAGGTGACTCCTGTCAATGCACCAATCTGACATAATTTACACAAAGAGTAAAAGATGCAGTAAGTCAATATTCTGTTCTTAATGTTTTCACTTACAAGCTGAGTCAGTAATTAGGGTTGAGAATTAGTAAAGAGTACTGAAGTAGGAAACCAAGTTACCTGTAGAACTTTATAAACCACTTCTCGCGCTTGGCCATAATTACCTTGAGAAACTCCACTGGCAAGGAGAGCCTAAAAATCAACAGAATAAGAATGCAATCGAAAAAGCAACGAAAGACTAAACTCCTATTTCACAACTAAAGATTGCAGGAAATAATTCCATGGAATTTGTCTAAATATGACCTCGTTGGGAACTTCAGTTAAAGAAAAGCCTGTGACTTCATAGGTAAGTGACAACCAAAAAAAAAGAAAGAAATTGAAAGAAGAGATTCAAGAGTTATATGATGCAGTTCCATCTGTTACAGGGAAGCACAATTGATGTCCTAATCACTAATACAATTGAATAGTATTTGGCTTTCACTAAGACATAAAAACAGAGCTGCTGAAATTTTTTCTGAAAATTATTCAATAAAGCCAGAAATGATGGCAAAGAAAACAAATAGTTTTGGTCAAAGTATGCTCACCTGTCCAGCAAGTGCCAAGGCATCAGTTAGCAATGATACAGCTAGCCAAACTTGAACACAGATCTGATGACCAGCCATAGGAACGGGGCCCTCTCGTGCTGCCATTGCTGTTGATAGCGTAGTGGTAATTAGAAGTGCTAAAGTCCTCCCTATTAGAAGGGAACCTGGAAAAGATAAGAACAAGATTAACCTAAGATAGGTTCGATCTTTTCATTTTGAATAAGCTTAACCTAGAGCATTTTAATGTGTTTTGATAAAGTCAACAAGAGAAACTCTTAGTTATCTTTCCACGGGTTCAGACATAGAAAATATTCTGCAGTCACCCAAAGACCAAATGCTACTTTATATGTTTGGTATAAGTAATCCTTTCAATCTAGATTTTTTCTTGAAACAGATCTAAAGAATCTATAAAAGTCGTTAGTTTCATTAAAGGGCAAGAGATTGTATTTATGAAGTATCATTGGATAGATCAAATCATCATAGTTTTCTTTTAAACTTAATTTGCTTACCTTCGTCATTCTCCCATTACTCATTCTTCATATTTGAATGAAATCATATTCACATCTTCAATCATTTTCTCATTTGAGATATTCATCTTCAACTATTCATAGATTTATATGCAGATATACCAATTTCAAGTTTCACTAGCTGCTGCTATAGGAGATTCAGTTGGACATATTTGAATATCGTGTCAAAAACATTATCCACACAAAATGGGAGCCTTTTCATCAAAAAATTTCTTTGTTAACTACAAAAGATATCCTGATTCAGGTGTCGTTTTGACAGTTTCCAGGAAAGTACCAGATTTAAGATACTGAGCAAATCTTCCCACGTCAACGTCTGGAGCAATAAGAAGTACTTTTTCGTTTAACTTCCACATAAGGATAAAAGCAGACAAGTATCTGGTAAAAATGTAGATCAAACAAAAAATAAGATAGAGAAAGTGGACAGGAAGTTATATCATGTACAAAGTAAAGGTTTACCGCATCACCAACATACTCAGATATCACAGCAGCAGTTGCAGCCCCACTAATACCAAAACCAAAGGGAAATATCAAAATTGGAGACAATAATGCATTTAGCAAGTTACCAGCTCCTGAGAATCCAGAACTGTTCTTTGTCAGATATAGAAGTAGAAGCATTAAGGAAGGATTATACTTCAATATTTGGGACATAACAAAAAAAGAGCCGTATTTGGCAGACCATACTGAAGCAGGAGCCGAGATATGCCATCAAGCGAAGACAATAATTTGTTAATATAAAGCCATACTCTAGCACATCTTACAAGGTAGTAGCATTTTCACGAGTTGTTTTCCTAGTTTACTAAGCTAAACAAGTCTTTAATAAACGTTAGATCTTATCCCTACTTCAACAAGATATATAAAATCAAAACAACAACAACTATGCCTCAGCCCCAAACAAGTTGGGGTCGGCAATAAACATCCTCATTCCTTTCGTTTAGCTCAATTCATATCATCATAATTACTAAAATAAAATAAAAGTGCAAGTAAAATAAATAAGTATGTATGTGTGTGTATGTATATGTGTGTATATATATATATATATACATAATAGTAATAATAATAATAACAATAGAAGTTCTCTACCAACTACCAAGTCTAAAACCTATTCGCAACTAGTAGGTATCACCTATATGAATTTTTCTCTTCCAAGATATATAAAATCAAATGAAGACAAAATCTAAGGTAGTGCCGAGCCCACCTATATCATTTGAACGGTACTTATGTCTGAAAGTTTACTATATATTAAAGTTTAATAAACAGATTTAGCTCAACTAAATGAGTGGTCCATATACACAAAATATTTCCATCTCAACCTTCCCAATGAGCTCATGAAATCAATATCCAAACAGCAATAAACAGCTTGAAGCAGTTATCTACCAACAATCCATAAATAATTATAAAATTTGAATATTAGACACAAGATGCCAGGACAGATTCCAAGTGGCCTTTGTTTTATGTAGATTAGAGAAGTATTTGGATATCTTTGATACTTGCCAACAGCATATAAAGGAGTTTTTGTGTCCTTAAATCCACGAAATGTTCCTTGAGCAGCAAGTGCTATTACGATTGGTGGAGCTCCAAAGGCCCGCATTGTAAGGAATTGCTCAGCTGGTACACGCATTGGTGAATCCTGCAACACATCAACAATCCCAAATGGATTTACATTGAAGATCTTCAGCAAACGTCAAGACACATGGGCTTTATACTAATGCACAGGAATAGGGGAAGCACAAATCCAAGTGGCATCTCTGAGATCTGATTGTCACTATGTCATTCTCCAAGATACACTGCCCGGAAAAAAATGCCTCAATAGCTTACGACTTGGCAATTGGAAGAGAAGAATTTAGCCCTCATGCTAGAAGATAAATTTGTTTTCCAAATTAAGACATACAACAGATATACCCATGGTATTCATCAGGAAACCGGAGCCAAAAGAAAGTCCAACAGCTTCTGCAATGCCAAGGCCAAGAGCAAGTAGCAAAGAAGTTGATACTGAAGGAAGTAGTATTTTGCTTTGTGAATCAGGTGAGCGACCTAGTTTAAGAAAAAAATATAACTCATATCAGGTAAATGCAGAATGTTTGATAAATTAAAAGTAGCGCTTTGACAAAAGACCACTGTCACCTTTAGCAATTAATGCCTGCTCTTCAGCAACAAAAGAAGTTGTGACGTTGAGCAAAGGAACATTGAATAATTTCGATATGAGGTTGAAAACAGATACAGAAATACCTACTGCTGCCAATTCAACCGATCCTACATAACACATGCATAGATAAGTTAGACAAACATGGAACATGGACCAGAATGTTGTACTTCATCATTTCAAAATTTTATTCTCTCCTACTTTATTTCAGCAATGTCGGAACAATACTTACTTTCTTAAAGTGGGACCCAATCTTCTAACTAAACTTTAGTTGCAACCCACTTATACAGTATTTGAACTAGTTTTAAATTTACCAAATCGTAAATAGTAAGTAAAGCACATTTTTAACTTTCATCTTAATCCTATTAACTATTTCACATTAAGTCAAACAAGTTAAGTAACGGTTCCTTCAGGGTTAATTTCATGGATGATGACTCAATTTTCACTGTATTACACCGAAGTAACTAAACTTTTGTTTGTAACAAAAAAAGGCACTGACTTTACCTAAGTATCACAAAATTTAACTATTTTTTGTAACCCAAAAGCCATTCAACTTTGCTCGAGTCTTGCATAACAGTCACTAGGAGGAAACAAACGAGACATTTTGCATGATACTTAGGCAAAGTTGAATGACTTGTTACAAAAAAATTTAGTGACTTTATGTGATACTTAGACAAAGTTGAGTAACTTTCTCATTAAAAAAATAATTTAGTGAATTTGGTGCAATGAAGTAAAAGTTGAGTGACCATCCATGAAATTACCCCGTTTCAGCAGCTAGTTTAAATCACACAGCTATCAGCTAGTCAAATTGTTCAACTATGATCCCTCGGTAGAGGCAGGATTGGAATTAAATTAAATAACAAAGAAAGGATAGTATAAAAGTACCCAAATGTCCAACAAATGCAGTATCAACAAGTGAAGTAATGGGGTCAGCAGCAAGAGCTAACGCCGCGGGCAACGCAATGGACATAATCTCCCATCCAATTCCATCAAATTTCAGCAGGGAAGTAACCGAATCCAACAACGATGAGGAGGATGGAAGGTCCGAATCGGGTCCTGGGTCAGGATCCGGACTCTTGACCCGACTTTCTCCCGAATCAGAATTCGAATTGGTATTATCGACAGAAGTTTCGGATAGGACAATACGATTTTTGTCTCTAGAAGATTTGATTAGTGTAGTACGCAATCGAGCTGAGTAGTTAGTATTATTACTCTTTAGCGGAAGAATAGTAGAATAACATAAATAACTGTAATTATAATTTTTTTGGTGAAGAGACTGCGTAAATAAGGGATTATTTTGGTGGTAAAGAGCAGACGCCATTGTTGCTTGGGAGAGAAAAAATATTATTTTGGATAGAAGAAGGAAGTGAATAGAATCTGGCTTTTTAGATATAAGAAAGGTGAATACTGTATCAGTTTTGTTTGGCTATCAACTAAATTAACGGCTGGAATGCGAGTTCTTCAATAAAATATCTTTCCTAACATTATACTGTACCCGCGCCAAATTTTGTTGTTTAGATGATAGGGAAAAGGGCCTAAAATGATTTAGAAATACCTCCCTTCATCTATCCTCCAAAAAAGCACACGACAGTAGTTCTATTAACAAAAATACCCTCGCGTCTAACGGCAGAACTAGTGCATCTTTCATTTGACGACGTGACGATTTTTAACTGAGTCACGTGGCACTATTAACCAAAAATCAAATGTGGGTCTTATTTTTACCCATTTATCTGGTTTGACACTATAATTTTGTTACCCGGGAAAAAAAAATGCCCCCCTTCACCCTTTTCTTCTTCCAATCTTAAAATGAAAATTAACAACAATGGTAGCTTCCTTCAATTCACTCTCCTTCTTTATTATCTTCAGTTCACTTCACAAACCACCATCCCACCAGCCTCGTCGATGTTGCGATCCCTCTCCTCTCTCTTTCCTTCAATCCCCCCTTTCCTCCAAAATCCCTACTCTCCTCTTCCAGCTCCCTTCACATCACAAGCTCAACTATTGATTTCCAATTTTTTTATAAATAACATCAAAATCCTCAGGTCTCCAATTTATGATGACGAGAATTTCTGTCGTTTCTACAATAGAAATTTTCTTCAACCAAAATTTCACCCTCCAGAATTCAATTCGAAACTTGAATTTCAAGTCGAGTCCTAAGTGTATCACCAACAATTATTTTTGAGGCATTAAGTGTTGTGTGTGTTTTACTGGAGTGATTTGAATAAGTGGAAGAATCGGACTGAGTTTGGTAATTAGGTAATGGGTTTAGTTTGAATATTATAAAGGTTAAGGATATTGGGTTTGTTAATGGGATGGAAATTGATGTCCAAATTTTTTGTCTTATAATGAATGACTTGTGGTTCATAAGTTTCAGTGTGATTCTATTGCCGGATGAGATTGATGATGAAATGGGTGAGAATTTTAGGAAAATTAAGAGTGATAATGTAATGAAATTTGATATTTCTATGGTTTGTTTTTCGGGTCAAAAAGGTTACATTAACCCAATTTATTGTTATTTTATGCCATATGGTCGGACCAGATAAATGGGTAAAAATAAGACCCATATTTGATTCTTGGTCAATAATGCCACGTGACCCAGCTAAAAATCGCCACGTCATTAAATGAAAGACCCTCCAATTCTGCCGTTAGACGCGAGGGTATTTTTGTTAATAGAATTAGCGTCGTATGATTTTTCGGACCGATAGATGGATGAAGGTATTTATAAATCATTTAGCAAACCATAGTGGTAGTTTAGGCCCTTTATATATTAATGTTGTTCCGTACCATTTTCTCCTTTTTTTCAACAATTTTCCAGATACTCTTCAAAATATTTGTTATAAAGAATTATGATCTATTATTTAATTATAATTATTTCGGTTTTAAGTTAAAGAAATTAAGGAATCAATGTTTGACTTTGAGCACACGAAAAATTGAAATCTTGTACTTAAATTGGTTATTCGATGGGAAGGTTGTGCTTTGAATTTCAATAAGTTTCTGCATTCTCTAAAAACTCATTTTGCAAAACTAAGAATGTGCTTGACCCATCTCCATATCTTGATCATTTCGTCTGACACTGTAAAAAAATTCCACTGTATTCAATACTTTGATGCCCGTTTATGGATTATGCTGGTGTTTGTTTGTAGTAAAAGTACTTAAGCGGATAATTGTGCTGCTCTCCAAACTTCAGGGGCCAATCTGAATATTCCCAAACTGAACTCAAAAATATTCGGAACAAACAATGTTGTTATAGAAAGGTTTGATGGTAGGAAAAAGGCCAAATTTGTACCTCTACTCTGATAAATTGTTCACGTTTATACCTCGTTCTACTTTCCGTCTAAATATGTCCCTACCGTTAGCAAAGTAGATAAAAACGTCCCTAACTCTAACAGATCTCCAACGTGGCAATGGGACCCTTTAATTAATCTGCCACCTGAACAAATATCAATCCAAATTAAAAGCCCCATGCCCATTTCTTTGACCCAACTATCCAATCACCTTATGGGTCCCACCTCTCTCTCTTAATTCTAACTTCTAAGTATTCCACAACTTTTCTTCTTCCTCGTTTCTTCTTTTACAGTTCTTGTTCTTTTTTTTCTTTTTCATTTATGGATGGAAATTATGGCTCATGATAAAGTAACTAGCTGAAAATTTTATCAAAAAAAAATATTGTGAGCAAAAAACAAAAAATCAATTTGAAAAATTTAGAAGATTCTATAATAAAGTGAAAACTAAATACACATTGAATAGCATAGGATTTGGAGTACCAGCTTCAAATCTCCCCGGAATGTCAGCTTTTTTGGAGATCAACCTGCCATCTCCCTTCCACCCCATTTTTTCTTTTCTTCTCTTTGTTGGTGTTCTCATATCTCAAAATCTCCTAGTATACTCTAATTGGATGCAACTTACTCTTTTTTCTTATGCTCATTTAACCCATTTCTTCCTTTTTGGTTTCATATTCAAGCCCATTTAAGCGAGAGATGTTCAAACATGGTCAAGAATATCAACGAAGAAACTCATCGGAGTTTGGTCGGAAGAAGCTTCGACGATTCTCCATTCGTTGTCTTACCAACAATGAAGAAACTCATCGGAGTTTGGTCGGAAATCCGATCTTTGATCCGTCAGAATCCATTTATAAATTCAAGACGACGATTTGAAATGGAGAAACCAGCACTATTGATAGGGAAAATCATCTATTTGTACCCTTTTGTTAGAGACCTCTTCATTGTTATCGTCACCTCTTCATTGTCATCGTGGATTTGTTTCCAGATTTTGACCCATTCATTTGTGATAGTTGGGTCGGATATGGGCCTTTTAATTTGGGTTGATATTTGTCCAGGTGGCAACTTAATTGAAGGGTCCCATTGCCACGTTGGAGATTTGTTAGAGTTAGGGACGATTTTATCTACTTTACTAACGGTAGGGACATATTTAGACGGAAAGTAGAACGAGGTATAAACGTGAACAATTATCAAAGTAGAGGTACAAATTTAACCTTTTTCCCTTGATTGTACTATCAAACTGAACTCAAAGGAAAGAAGCGTCATCTCTTCACTATGTAATTGCTTTACCTTGAGGTTCAAGAATTTGCTTCAATACTAACAGTTGTAGAAATATGGGCATGCGCATTTGAGATGTCAAGGTGATAACTTTAATTTTCTCCAATGACAGTGGAAAGATTACTTACAAAGTGCACCTGTTTTTTCACAAAAATTGAAATAGCAGCTCGTTCCATACATCAGGAACGCCAGGCAAGCACCAATGGATGCAATCCGAGTAACTTGCAGGGTCCGCTAATTTCTCAGGAGTCAGCGTTTCCCAAAACTTACGGTATATGGAAGGGTGGCCGTCTTTCCTGTATTCTGATAGCTGAGTAATCTTGAGAACATTAACCTTTGAGCCCAACTTGGCCAGTATCCTTTCAACCATCTGCATTGTGGGCAAGTCAGAATCTACACCCCAGTATGTTACATTCTTCATAGGAAGCTTCTCGTCGTAGCAATTTCCTTCACTTCCTGGTTCCCATTCTTGTTTCCTGAATGTTGAAAGAAGAAATAAAAACATGATTTCTTACTGTATAGAAGAGATAAATCTAATCCAAGATAAGCAATGATTCTGAACTTTGGAATCCAGTCAAATCCATGCAGCATGTAGTTAAGCAAGCTTCAGAAATAAACTAAGCGCTTCTCACTTACGTGAAATGTGTAGGGGACATAGTGACAAAAAAGACCTTCTTCGCGCGATCAACATTGGAATCCACCCACTTTGCCCATGCTTCCATAGCTAACTCCATGCCTCCCAACCCATCTATTTCCTCACAAACTCCATTTTCTTCACTACTCCATCTAAATAAGTAATGGAACCGATAAGAAAGCAATCCTTCTTTCTTTGCAAAATTTCAATTTATCATAATTTAGATATATAAATAGTTTTAATCGTTCCTCGAGCTGAAAGTTTGCAATTTCAAGAAGTATGAAATACGTCTATCCAACCGAGATAAAATGGCAGAAATCAAGCAATCAGTCCTCTTTTCTATCTTCTATGTTTCAAAATTTCATTCAAATATTAGTTCTTGGCATATCTGCTTAAGTGATGACCTAATTAGATTAGAGTTCATACTTACAATAACTTAACCGGGCCCTGTCTCCACCAAAGATATGAATTGAAGACTAATATATCAGCATGCATCCATTCTGATGAATGCCTTAGAAGTGAATCAGGACGAAGTATTCGCTCAGGCAGTCTGTGATCAACAGGATCGTCAGAATTTGATTCAACAAGAAGT
This sequence comes from Nicotiana undulata, assembly GCA_005239495.1. Classification (NCBI taxonomy): domain Eukaryota; kingdom Viridiplantae; phylum Streptophyta; class Magnoliopsida; order Solanales; family Solanaceae; genus Nicotiana; species Nicotiana undulata. The sequence continues at coordinate 16,904 of MDKH01134645.1, forward strand.
GGCGCCCAAAGAAACTCTATGCTGGCGTTGTATTCCTGTCATCAACACCAAAACACATGAATTTAGTAACAATCGTTGAAGTATATTAGCTAATCATCACCATCTATATGTACCAAAATACATTTAAATTTGAGCGGAACTTGACATCATATCAAGCTTGAGATCACTTAGTTGAATGCTAAATGTCTTATACTCAAAATGAGTTCACTGACCTCTGCTCTAAATATTGAAAGGTGAGCCTGAGGTGTCATGAACTTCTTCTCTGCAGGAATAACAGATTGCAAAAGACACACCATCGATATCCACTGTCCTCTATTCAGTGAGTCTCCCACAAACATTAGTCTTTTACCTCTTAATTTCTCCCACATTTCACTCACATTCCACCTGCGTATCAACATTTACAAGTCAATAATTGTGACAAACATGACACAACAATCTCTACAACATAATACAAGAGTTCAAACATATATAGGGTGAGATTAACTAATTTAACAACAACAATGACCCAGTGTATTCCCACAGTGTATTCCCACAAGTGGGGTCTGGGGAGGGTAAGATGTATGCAACGTTACCCCTACCCTGGACGGGCAGAGAGGTTGTTTCCGATAGACCCTCAGCTAAAGAAAAGATGAAAGAAGCACTGATATCAAGTAATAACAGTACAAGATATTTAGAAAACTGAGACTAAGATAGCAAGATACAAGATGAAAGAAGCACGGATAACAAGTAATACAATACAAGATATGTAGTAATAGCCATCTAAGGATAAAATAATACCATACTAACACTAATACTACGGAAACAAGAAGACAAGGGGAAACACTCAACTGCCTACTAACCTTCTACCCTAATCCTCAAGCCCCACACCTTCCTATCAAGGGTCATGTTCTCAGTTAGCTCAAGTTGCGCCATGTCCTGCCTGATCACTTCTCCCCGAGACTTCTTTGGCCCAGTGTTATAAATAGCGCTCGCCTCCGCACTAATAGCGTGAGGCGTAGCGATGCGAGTTGTCGCCGCTTTTCTCCTTTGTTGCGTTGCAATTTACAGAAAGCGCTCACCTATGCCAGTGTAGCGAGAGGCAACAGTGTAACGAGATGCGACTGTAGCGTCGCTTTTTAAAAAGAAAAAAAAAAAAAAAAGGGCAGAGGCTAAAGAAAAAGGTCACGATTAGCGCTTTGAGCTATCAGAGGTTTCTTTCTTCTTCAACCTTTGAACAACAAAGCAGCCAAGCCGACCCAAGGAGATTTTGACCCAGCCCAACCAACTTATTCATCTGAAAGCTTCAAGTTTCTGCCATCTTCTTCTTCATCCAAGTCCACCCAGCCCATGTATGCTTCTCTTCTTCTTCGAGTTTCTTTTCTTTCTTCTTCTTCTTTCTTTCTTGTTTCTTCTTTCTCCTTCTCTTCTTCTTTCTTTTTTTTTTTTTTTTTTTTTTTTTTTTTTTTTTGCTCTGTTTTTTGTTGAGCAACAGTGCAGCAAAAAACAGAACATATATATATATATATCTGTTTTTGAGCTCTGTTTTTCGAGCAAGCAGCGGAGGCTCTTTCTTTCTTTCTTCCCTTCCTCTTTCTTCTTCTCTTATTTTTTGCACTTCAAGTATTCTGTCTTGGTCCTGCTCAACTTGAAATCTTTAGACTCAAGGGTATGTCTCCATGCCTCCAGCCTCTCGTTAACACCACTCCGTGTCTCATCAATCAGAACTGTCGTCTGCAAATAACATACAACAGGGCACCTCTCCTTGGATGTGTCGCGTCAACGCATCCATTGCCAAGGAAAATAAAAACGGGCTAAGTGTTAATCCCTGATGCAACCCTATCTCAACTGGAAAGTACTCCGAGTTTCCTCATGCCATCCTTACTCGTGTCTTAGCTCCCCCATACATGTCCTTGACCGCTCTAATATAGGCTAGAGGCACTCCCTTAGCCTCCATAGGACCTCTCGCGGGACTTTATCGTAAGCTTTCTCTAGGTCAATGAACACCATATGCAAGTCTTTTTTTCATCACCCTGTATTGCTCCACCAACCTCCTCACAAGGTGAATGTCTTCCGTAGTTGACTGTCCCGGCATGGAACCAAACTGGTTATCGGAAATGGACACACTCCTCCTCATCCTCCCTTCTATTGCCTACTCCTAAACTTTTATCGTATGGCTTAGAAACTTGATACCCTATAGTTGTTGCATATTTGGATATTCCCCTTGTTCATCATACTCCACCTCCACTCCTCGGGCATCTTCTTCGTCCTAAAAATGAAGTTAAACAACCTAGATAGCCACTCCAAGCCTGCTTTACCCGCGCTATTCCATATTAACTAATTCAACATTTTATAATTTGACTAATATTAACAATATTTTTAATGACGGTGGTGTTAGGACCAACTTGCGCGCACTTCGACTATTCCACTTGGCACCTGCTATTACCGACCAATACAGGTATCAGGTAACTAGATCTACCAAGGCTCGGGCAAATAGAAATTATTGGAATATTCTTTCATTTAATGGTTCAGTGGGTTATTTAATGTTACTATATTTATGTATGAGCTGTTACACAAAAGCAGATAAGGAAATTAATGAAATCAAAATGTTACCTCTTCAAATTGCAGTTGTGAGGTTGCCATCTCCAGTACTGGTAATCCAGATCTTGCCGTCCATGCTTGTGACACGCCAATTGATCGGACATATAAGGACAATCGGAATCTTTATACAGTGGATATGAACTATTATCAAACACCCATTCGCCTGAAAAATAATCACACGTCTCCGGCATTTCTCTCCGGCCATCAGTCTTCGGTTTGAAGCTATCCCATTCACCTCTCTTTCCACTGTACTTTACAGTGGACTGGCAAGCACTTGATTTATCCAAAGGCACTACAACACCACAAAAATCCCCTCAGATGGACTCAAAATGAAAATGACAGCTTTCCATATTTAGAAATAGTTTAACTACAAAATTCTATTTTATTGTGCTCAGTCAAAGAAAGGACACATAAAATTGGATGGAGAGTGTAAACATCAAATTTCTTTTTTCATTTTTAGCATAATATTTGAAATAACTTAGTCAAGGAAAAAGGGGTTCTGAAAATATGTTTTGTTTCTGAATTCCAACTTCAAGAAAATGCACAAAACGGCACTATAACCCCACAAAAAAGCCCTAGAAAATTGGCTCAAGAAACGACGAAAATGTCAAAAAGAAAGGATTTTGCTGATACCCAAGAAATGACAAGATCACAAGACTGACCTGGAGGAATTCTTGGTAGGGTGTGTTTGGAATGAATTTCTCGGATATTACTTTCATTATAGAGGATAGAGAAAACTATGAAGACGAAGAAGACAAGAGCTATGATAGGATACTGTGTTCTCTTCTTCGGCCATTTCTGCATTTTGTGTGTGTGAGAGAGAGAGAGGAATGAAGAATATTGATTGACTAAAGTATTTGGACAAGCCGACAGTGACACCCTTTTAAATCTGAACAACTTTTTATGAAAATAATACTAATAATCTGCTTATTGCGATTAAAGTATGATTTTGATGATTGTTTTTTTGCTTATATGGCAACAATTAAGAATTATGATGGATTAAATTACCGTTAAATTTTGGGTTATTAATAATGGAAAGGTCCACCTTATTGATTCCTAGATAACGTGCATCTAACTAAGCAAAGCTAGTTGTATAAAATAAAAATATAAAAAACTATGGGAGTTGTTTGTGTTTTGCACGTTTAATAATGGTCCCCTTTACAATTAGCAGTAATTATTTTTTTGTTTTAAGATTTATCCATAATCTCTTCAATATTTTTGCAAAACACGAACTCTTTGATTTACATTCTTCTAATGTATGTTCCTATTTACTTGATCAACCTTTTCTTGTTACGGTTTATATACTTTATTAGTTGAAATTCTTTATATTGCGTTCAGAAATAAAAAGAATAACGTGCAAAATGAAAAAAAATATAAGTTAAAACACGTATTATTATGCAAAAATAATAATATAATAAAGAAATTATAAGGTAATTCATAAAAAGTACAAAGATGAAAGAACACAACCTTAGAGACGTTAGTGAAAGTTCTTGCTAATTCTGGGCTTCCTATTTAAACTATTATTTTAAAATGGAGATTTCTTATTTGATAATTGGAGTGGAATTTATTTGCAATAAATAAGTGGAAGGTTTCACATAAATGCACCATATACCTATGTATAGAGACATATATCAATAGGTACAAATTCTCATTTTAAAATACTTTACCTTTTATAAATATTCGTTCTTTTGTAGCAGGTTAAAGGGATCAAATAATGTACTTATAGAAAGAATGTAATTTATCCTGTTAATGCCATAAAAATCTATTGATATCTGCTCAAAGATGATCAGATCAAGGTAACGAGAACAACTAATTGCATCATTAATAATCTCTCATTAGGAACACATTTAACACGACTAATCATCCAAATTGAAACTCACAATATAACTTCTCTATAATTGTTACTATTTAGTAAAATGTAAAAATTGAAATAAAGCAATGAAGAAGAATATGCAAAGAAAGAGAGAGAATTCTTATTGCTTTGAGATGAATTACAATGGAATAAGACTGTTTTATTTATAGGGATAGAGTGACTTAGCCACCAAGTAAAATCCCTAAAATCTCTCTAAAAATATAGATATTTGTCTTAAATAATACTCTATTTATAACACTCTCTCTTGAATGTTTATTCAACAGATAATATGTCTCGTTAAAACCTTAACTAAAATAAAACTTGTTGGAAAAAAAATTATAGTAAAGAAAAAATATTACACATATCTAACAATACGTTTTTTAGTTAGCTTTTTCTGTGGAGAAGCCAAGTGAATTCACCAGAAATTCTGACAATAAGTTGGGCTCTGGATTTGCTGTGGAATAAAAGAGTTTAAACTTGATGTAATACAAATGCGTTTTTGCACCATAGTTACCAAGTCCAAACATTTGAATAAAAGCACTGTTCAGTTTCGGTTTTTGAAATGCAATTTACCCACTGTAATGGAAGAAAATGGAAACGAAAACCTAATGAGAAGTCAAGGACACGTAATTCTGAAGTTAAGTTCAAAAGTTAAAGATACGTAGTGCTAAAGTCTTCAAGTCTGCAAGTCCTGAAGTTAAGTTCAAAAGTTAAAGACATGTAGTCATGAAGTCTTCAAGTTTTGAAGTCCTGAAGTTAAGTTCAAAAGTTAAGAACATGTAGTCCTGAAGTCCTCAACTTAGAGTCCAAGTTCAAAAGTTAAGGACAGGTCGTCCTGAAGTCCTGAAGTTAAGTTCAAAAGTTAAGAACATGTAGTCCTGAAGTCCTCAACTTAGAGTCCAAGTTCAAAAGTTAAGGACATGAGCATAAGGGTATTTTTGTCCGGGCAGTTAAAGTTTATTAAAGTAGTGGCTAAAGACTAAAGACATTCTAAATTGTGTAGATTGCTTCTTAAAAGGCTCTCAGCCCATTATTAGTGCCTTCAATTAAGGGATTCAATTATATCCTTTCCTTTTTTTTCCCCTTTCCTCTCCTCTCTCCTTTTTTTTTACAACAAAATTCCTTAATCTGCGCCCAGAATCTCCATCTTTTCTCTTTTCACCATTGCCGATAATTTTATATTATTAAATCATCAATTGCATCGTTCTTTTGCTGGGAGACCGGACAACACTGAAAATGAAGAAATATTCAGTAATTGTATGATAAATGTATCATAATTATATTTAAATTGTATAAGATACATCAATACGTAAAACGTAATTGTATCACAATTGTATATAACTTGTAGATGGTACATGAATATCCAAAACAATAATTGATACAATACTAATAAATTAATATATAATTATCATATATCTGTGATACAAACTGTGAAATTCGTCACGATCTCACAACTGCTCTACAATCCTGAAAGAATTATTACACAATTCTGATACAACTTAAAACCGACTCTAAACTTAAACTGATACAATATCGAATTATACTTGTATTAATATTGTATCATGTATTGTTTTAGGTACAAATTGTGTTACAATTGTAATACAATTCTAAATTACGATACAACTTTGATCTTCATCTTTTTCAAGTTTCAATTTAAAAACATCCACCTAGAACCAACTCTAAACTTAAATTATAATACAATATTGTATTTTAATAGTATTAGTATTGTACCAGAATTGTCTTAGGTATTGATGTATCAAATACAATTATGATACCTTTATCATACAATCGTAATACAATTCCGAAACTTCATCTTCCTCGAGTTTCATTATGAAATTCAACCTAAAACCAACTTTAATGCAGAGTGAAGCTTACCCCACAACTTGATTGTAGAGTAAATCTTCGAATTTCTTTTGTATTGTATAAATAAGAAAGAGATTTTGGACGATTAAAGAGAGAAATCGTATATCAATATCTTTGAAAAATGAAAAAATCTACAATTTGGGGGGATAACAGCGGGATAGGAGTGAGAAAGTGAGATTTTGGGGTTAAAAATATTATGGGTATCAATTGGGATTCTTACTGTGGGTAACTAGAGAGAGGTGATGATTTTGGGAATTTTTTCCTACGATGAAGGGATTTGGTAATTGCAAGGAGAGGTGATGGTTTTTGGGGTGGGTTTCTTACGGTGAAGGAATTTTGGGTAAGTGCTGATTTTGGGTATCTTAAATGTAGGATATTTTTTGTAATTGATACACACTATTTAAGGTATGTTTCATTTCCCCCCTTTTAATAGTTTTGTATAAAACTAGTAAATATAGGTATAAAAAGTAATTAATAAGGAACCTAAATAAAGGTAGTAAATAGGTTTCTATCATAGTATAGCTAGGTAAAAACCCTAAGATAATAGGGAAAATTTCACATAAGAACAACTGAGCTCCTGCTTTTCAATTTTATAGCTCATATTTCAATTTACATCCAACTAGCCCAAAAATAATAGACTAAGATTCAACATCCAACTCCAATAGGTTCTAGAAATTACTATTTATTTTTTAAAAAAGATTGCTCAACCTTTTAAGTTAATTTTCAAATCAGTAACAGTGGCTCAAATATTATTTTAAAAAAAACAAATCAATTTGGATGATGAAAATTAAACTTTTAACAAGCTTAAACATGTGAGTTTAAATTTCGAATTTGATTCTGTGAGAAATTTGGAGTGGGTGTTATTTAGACTTATTAGAAATAGTACAAGGAGGTTGTATATAAACTTTGAAGTCATTTAATGGAGATTTGGACTGATTTTGAACAAGAATTGCAACTGAAAATCGTGGAAGATTTTCGTCTATAAACGCTTGTATAAAGGTGTATAATAGTGTATAGTAGTGTATAAGATGTATTTATACACTCATATACAATATCATACAATATTATACATAATTATACAAAAAACTGACTTTGTCTTCTTCCTTGCGTCTTTTCTAAAATTTAACTCAAATCTTGCTCAAATCTACTCCAAATCACTTCAAATTTAAATTTTGAACTCCTTTTGATATTTTCAATCAATTGGAATAACACCCAATCCAAATAACTAACAAACTCAAAAAATCATATTTTTGAAGCAAAGCTTTGAATGGCCTTCAATGGTGGACTTCTACTCTTCAATTTTCTAACACTGCAACCAGGTGACACAGGGTAAGAAGCAGCAATGCCGGACAGCCCCTTGAAGCATATGTAGCAGATGTGAGAAAAAAAAAAGTGAAAGCAATTGTTGTGAAAAAAATATATTTAACTCCATAGCTTTTAGAAGTAATGGTTGTAAGAACTAGGGATGGCAAGCGGTATGGTGCGGTGCGGTTGCGGGGAAAACCCGTATAAACCCACGAAGATCTCAACCCGCTCCGCATAGTATTTTAACCCGCCTCCATCCGTCCCCACATAGACCCGCATCCACCCGCCCCGCCCCGCACCAATACTTTTTTTCCATTTTGTTTACTTATTTCTTTTTTATATCTTGGCTGAAATTTTCAACTTAATCAACCAAAAAGTTAAAAATTAATTTTGTTTCTCAAGTTCTGAATCTCAATTAAAACAGAAAAACCATATTAATTCTAGCATTGTGATTTGGAATGAAAAGGATCCAAATGAAGCAATGTATGATGACATAGCGTGTGATCATAGTAAAATAATGTTACTATAATATTTTTCTTAGTTTTTGTGAGAATATTATTTTTAGATTATTAAAATATCGCAAAGTAATATTAACGTATTATCTTTAACGAACTATATCATAAAATTATTATTAATATAATAAACAAATTGTTTATATTTTCTTTTTCCAAAGTGGATTTATAATTTGTTGAGAAGCAAGTTTTATGGGTCATATGATTATCACAAGGAACTTAAAATAAGAAGAAAAATCCTTACACCCGCGTAAACCCGCAACCCGCCCCGCATCAATTTTTATGAAAAATATTTCAACCCGCACCGCCCCGTTTTCCATCCCTATAAGAACACAAGTTTTGAATCTGCTAGTACTTTCAAAATATGTACAATATGGGCTAGGTTGGGTAAAACTTAAAAACATGGGCCAGTTTTTGTTATGGTGTGAGGTCACGTACTAGTTGTTTCGATAAGGAAGTCATGTTATTTTCAAGTAATTTGTCTAAATCATGCACAAATTGGGCAGTTGAAGGTCACAATGAAAAACCAGGGATATTCTTCTTCTTTTTCTTTTTAAATGGGGAAAACCTCAAACAATGTACTACCTCTCTATCATGTAAAATCAATAGGGAAACCCACACAATAACAAGAAACAAATGAACAAATTAAATAACAAGAGATTCATGAAAATGCTCTTCCATTCTCCATGGAAATCATAAGTTGATGCAAACTCAAGGCTCACATGATTGACAAACTCTACCCAAGAATAGTCAGGCTATGATACTCAAAAGATAACATGATTTTTCTTTTGATAGGTAACTCCCAAACATGAAGTTTGTTACTCGGTTTAATATTCTTCCTAGATTTCAAAGGAAACAAAGAATATAAGCAAACTCCCTTATGCCTCATTCGCACATCTGATTCCCTTTTGCTCAATAAACACATAGCTGGTCCATCTATGAAGGGATTCTTTCTTTCTTCAGTAGTTGCTCTTCTTTTGTTACAACAGTAACGCTAAGAAAGGTTTCGTTTAGTATCTATAACCGCATAATATTATATCTCATTTCACACTGAGTATTCGAAGATTTTTATCTTTTCTGCTTTGCAAATCCATGGATGTAGCAGTTAATAATCACAAGACAAAAACTCAACCAGCATTATGAGGGCTCACTATTGTGAAACTTATGTTTATTCAAGAAGCAGGCATGAGTCTATAGGTCAACCAAATGGGCTTGCCATGACCCCACCACAGCAAACATCATAAACCTTTATCCTGGTCACATTTTTCAGTAGTAAAATTAATACTATACATTGACAATGCAATTTTGATATTTAGATCTGCAACAATGTCAGTATTGTACTCTAGTTGATCATACATGTCATTGTTTGTTGTTAGTTGTTACTGTTTTCATGCATTGTCAGTTCCAACAAGTACCATCAAACCTACCATGCTGTAACTCCAAAAACAACCAAGTTCGTACAGAGAAATATCACAAGCAGAACTAGTTCAACAAGTCTTGGATAGATTACTTTGATATGCAAGGTGAACAAAGCCGACTAATTGCAGGAAAATCACCAAATGCCTGTATGCATACTTAAATTACTCCTTGCACAACATAGAAACAAGACCATCAAAATGCAGATGAAAATCGTCGAAACATTTGCAATAAAATCTAATAAAGTTACATTAGCTTGTTTTTCTTGTTAGTTGTTTTTGCTACAATTGCTGGCAATCAAGTGATGAAGAAGCACACCTGCTGCTACACTTACATTCAAGCTTTCCACAGCCATGAAGGACCTAAAGTTCTGACCTGACGAACTATGATCATCTTCGTCTTCTCCGACAATTATATCCACGGGGATGTTTCCTGGAATTTTAACTAACTGAGTACAAGATCTCTCCACCAATGGCCTCAGACCAGTTCCCTCACTTCCCAAAACAAGGATTGTAGGAGCACCAGGCACAATCTCACGCAATGGAACAGCTCTTGAAGAAACAGATCCACCTATGACCCGCCATCCATTTTCTGCTGAAGACGTTAGGAATTGCATCATATTCTTGCAAGACCTCAACTCCACTAATTCAAGTGAACCGGCACTTGCTTTGCTCACTACCCCACTCAACGGTGCAGAGTTCTTAGCACACAAGACAATCCCTGCAGCTCCAAAAAAGTAAGCAGACCGTATAATTGCCCCCAAATTCTGAGGATCAGTAACCTCATCCAAAGCTACCCAAAGAGGAGTGCTCTCTTCCTCAGTTGAAACAGGTTCCAACTCCTTGATACCAACCATTTCCAATGGAGACGCATCGAGGACCAGTCCCTGATGAGGCCTGTTATCAGCAAACATATTGAGGTCATGTTTAGATACCTCCTTTTTACTCAATCCAACTTTTTCCGCCATCCTCAAAACTCTTTCAAACCCTTTCTTATCCTTCTTTTTCCTGTTATTCCCACTCAAATCCAATCCTTCCTGTACATACAGAGAATAAAATTCCCTTCTTCCCGCAGACAATGCAGCCAAAACAGGGCCAACCCCATAAATTCCCTCGCCAATCATTCGCGGTATGGTTGATTCAGTTGCCTCTTTCCATGTCTTTTTACCCCAACTATCTTGATTGTTCCACCTTTTAACCTCCGGCCTATCAGACCCCGGTCTTACCTTAATCCGATTGAACGTGTTCTTAATCTTATCCCACCTTGGATCATCAACTTCCTCCATATCTCCCTCATCGTCTTCTCCTTCACCACTATAAGTTTTTCCCTGATAATCGTCTCGTCTATCCTCATATCTCTTGAATTCTGCACTTTTCACAGCAGAACGACCATCTTTTAAGAACTTCTCAGCCGATTCCTCCCACGAAGATCGGCTTATAACAACTTTATCATTTCTCTTTATAGTTTGTTTAGCTTTATCTTTTGCAAGCCAAGGAAGATTCTTTTCACTTTTCCCATAATCCGAAGCTGAATAACTTCTAGCAGTAATTAAACCAAGACGATATTTTGGGTGAAATCCACATGAAAAATTGACTAAATTTCTGGGGCTTAATAAGCGATTCAAATCATGGGTTTGGGATTTCTTGCGGATACCATTAGAAATACTAAAATTGAAATGGTGCTTTAGAATTGTTGGATGGCATACAACTAGTAAAGACTGTGGCTTTGAAGTGTGAAATTGCTTTAGCATAATGGGATATTTGTCAAGGAAACCTTAATATAATAGCAAATGAAAATCAATATATACCTTTGAAGAGTCTTTCGGAATGACGTTGTTGAACTCAAGGATTTTAGGATTACTCTGCTGCTGCTGCTGTCGAAAGGAGGGGGCAGTGGGATGAGTTGATAGTTTCCGTGCAAGTTATAGCTCGACCCATGAGGTTCCGCATTATTCAGTTTAGGTCCCCTGACTTTCAAATGGTGGCAGACGTAGCGTTCCCTCTCCAAAGCAATGTTTTAAGGCACACGGGGCGAGGCGCAAACCCTAACACTGATGCATAAGCCTCATGAATCTTATTTTTTAATCTTTATCAAATAAATGATGAGACGTTACTAGGAAGTTTGAAGACAGGCAAGGTTTCAAGTTGAGTAGGTTAATAACCGAGTATTTGGAATGCAAAAGAAAAGAGCTAAAGATGTGTGCAGAATTTATCTATTTATATCTATATATATATATCTTCTATGTTATTATAAAAGCACGAATATTTTATGCTAAATGTTGAACGATTAAAATATCTCGAAATATTAATCTATTTTTATGCCCTTAATTATTTGTATAATTTAAGGATATAATTATAAATTATCCAAGGGTGTAATTCTTTTTCGATTAAGACAAAGTAATCCAATTACTCTTTGGATATCTTCTTCGACCATATGCAGACATACTTCTTTTTGGATCTATACATACATATACATATATATATATATATATATATATATATATAAGGAGGGAATGGAAAAAGGTGACTTGGCACCTCTCCTAAGCCAAGATAAACTACTTAAAATGACCATAACAACCCTAAATACCCAAAAATAAAATAAAATTTGATTTTTTTAATCATCATTTTATTTTCTCAATAATATCAGAAATGACCTTGTCTATGTCCAATGCCTTCATTGGGCCAAATGGCCTCTTCATATCCAAAAGGCTAACAAATTTCTCTCCATTTTCACCAACCTCCCTTATCTCAAAGCAACCCCTTCTCGGCTTTTCCGGGTTGGCCCGTACTTTCAAACCGGGTACTCCATTTTCCAACCCTTCTTTCACCTTCACAGCCCTAATCTTGAACTGGTTGCACTGTGTACAGTGCTCAATCACAACACCCTTTGAAGCAGAGTTAACATCAGCATTGACTTCCGGTTTGGGCTCGGATTTTGGGGTGTTTTTTTGGCCCGTTTTGGCTTGGGTGGTTCAGGGTCAGTGTAGTTGGGCTTCGAGCTGACACTGCGAGTTGAGCTTCGAGTTACACGGGTCGTGGGCTGCTCCATATTTGACCTTTTCTTAGGTGCCATTGAAAAACAGAGTTTGTTTTCTTCTCTTTGGGTGTTTTAGGGTTTTAATACCCGCGTCTTTGTTTTCCCTAAAGCTGTATAAAGAGCCGGCTAAAACCCTAATTTGAAAACCCCATTGCGTGCATAAACCCTTTGGATCATCCGTCCTTTTGGTTTTCCATATTTCCATGGGGCACCAACGAGCAAGAATAGGCGGTGAACAGCAGGAGGACATATCAACGACGACGCAGAAGAAAAAACGTAAAGAAGTTGCTCTCTATGGTAACTACAGAAACTACTATGGCTATAGAGTAAGCCTTTCTCTTCTCCCTCTTTCTCTATTTTTACATACCCTTACTATTACTTGTTTGGTTTGTGGCTGCTAATGGATGAGTTTTGCATTAAATTCCATGTAAGGAAATAAATCCCATCTAGGCAAAACTTGGTGAGTATAGTTACCTGGGGAGAGTTACCCCGTATCTTCATAAGTATAGTTACTCTGTAATGTAGGGGTGGGATTTATACGAGGGGATTCAAAAATATTCTAAGATGTCACTGTTGTAATTTGAACATATGACCTAAAGCAAATTTGAACCCCCCTTAACTACTATTCTTGTATTTTTCATGTCAAGGGGATTCAACATCTCACATATAACCAAAAAATATTAATTTTACTCTATTTACATTGTGTAATTTTCCGCTGACAACACCCTTCACTCTACCTAGTTCCGCCCATGGGTGGAATAGGTAAGTGGGCACAACTTGCTTAGATACCCACAATTATATGAAAAAACCCCATCTTGGGTATTGTTTGATATGGCTCATGACTAGTAAGGCAGGGGTATACAGTCGTGATTTTATGCCGAAAGCTATATTAAAGAATACATGATTCAAGTTAATCATTCTTTAGTTGATGAATAGATCTAATGTTGGAAAGGAGAGCTCTTACAGAGGAAAATAATCCTTATTGTAAGGAAAAATATTTTTATTTTCCTCTTTTACCAACTGACCCTCTCTTTAGCACAGATGGATTGTAGTTTTTAGGGGCGAAGGTGAGACACTAAAAGTTTTTCCCTAACAGTCTTAAGGTAGTGTCAGCAACTCTAAAGTTTTTTTGAATGAGAAACATACTTGTTTTGTTCATAAAACAAAGTTGTCTTTCAAAAGAACAAAATAGAACATTTCTAAAGACCAAAATAACACCTTTGAATAAAACAACCAAATTTACTTTCTTTTCTTAAATTAATTTTTATTATTATTTTGTTTTTTGTTCTTATTATTACATTGGGGACGGGCGAACGGTAAAGGGGAAGGAGATGTTATGTATGGGATTGGAACCATCCAACTACAAGGTGGAAGGTGAGTCTGCTTACCAAGTGAGCTGATCCCCACGAGAAGTTCACAGTGCTTAGCATTGTCGATTTTAGTGCTCCCTAAAACATTGTCCGGGGAAATTTAGCTGATTTTTGAACTATGAATCTCGTTTTCAGTGTCTTATCCATCCCCTTTTGAGGTATAACTCTTGCGGTCTTCTGAGGTTCCAATTGTTCTGTTACTCAAAATATTCGCATACATGATCTTTTTAAAAAAAATATTCATCTGCCTTCGTCCACCTTTATATTTTTTTCCAATAACAAACATAAGCAGTCTAAGAAATTAATCAGTTTATTTAAACATGAATAATGAATGAAGTTTCTCCGATTTAGTAAATTTCTTTGGAGGTGGGAGTTTGAAACATTTATCTATTTTCTTGTCAATTTCTACATATTAATGTATGGAAGAATTTCGGTAACATTTGTATGTATCTAATCTAATGGAAGGGACATCATCTCCAGCTAAATTTAGGTTTCTATTGCATGTGCTATCTCCGGAAAATCTTACTGCTCCCAAGTTGAATCAATTTGGGAGCAGCTCAGAGTTTCTTTTTGTTTTGTTACCTTTTAGTTTTTTTTTTAAATTTTTTTTTTGTTCAATTATCATAAGTCCAGACATAATTTTGAGCAAGTTCATCGCTGCATACCTTTTAGTAGGACTCTCACTATTTGGTATTTTTTGTGCACAGAATGATAAGGATTTGGAAGAAGATCCAAGGTTAAACGCTATGAAGAAGGAGTGGTTTGAAGGCAAGGATTGTCTTGATATTGGCTGTAATAGTGGAGTGATCACAATTGCCATTGGTAAAAGTTTCTTATTGCATATATGTTTCTGAATTGAGATTTCTCCTTAATGTTTAGTCGCACGTGGGATTTTTGCTTGATATCTCTGCTAACATTGTCCACCGATAGAGGATACACATTTCCCTTTTCTTTTGTCTGTTGTTAATATCAGTTATCCTTTTTTGACTACAGCACGAAAGTTTAGCTGCCGAAGCATCCTTGGAATTGACATTGATGGTGGTAAGTATTTGAACCTTTCATTTGGTATACATATTTTGGTTCACATGTAGTTGATTATTGCCGGAAGAAATCACGAGCTGATTAAGATGCCAACAAATTGTCATGCAATTTGTGAACTGCACAAATGTTACTTTCATGGATCGGTCTTTATTAGAGACCAGCTGAACGGGAATTTGTTAGTATTTGATTTTGAACCCACATAGTGCATTTTGTTGATTTTTCCTGTGCAATTGGATGGACCAAACAATTGTTTTGTGCAGTGATTGTAATGTGCGGTTGGTCGGATTGTCGTGTCACACTGTCGCTCTTTAATTTCTTTTCCTTCTTATTATTGTATAAATTTGGCCTCTTGATCTCTTTTGCGACTTATTACCATAGTTGCCGATAATATCATATTCTGTTATCCATATAGGCATCTTAAGTAATGTGTGATATGATGGATTTAGCATTTGACTTTGAGTTGCTAGGATGTAGTTTATAACTTTTATTCTCTCTTTTCACCTCTTCCAGCAAGAGTTAATGATGCCTATTGGACTCTCAGAAGAGAAGTGAAGAGTCTTAGAACAGTGCCTGCAGGGGGTGACAAATTAGCAGAATCAAAAACTGTAAATTGTTTAAAAGACCCTGTGGCAGAGTCACTTAATAAAAGGGCAAAGAATGACTGTACAGCACCTCATCATTTGCAAGAGGGAGATTTTTTTGACAAAGTCTCCTTCAAGAAAGGAGATTTTATTCAGAATTGGCATCCAAGAGACAATACATCTTATGATACAATTATTTGGTAAGTTTTCTTTTTCTTTAACGTCATCTTCCCTGCATGGTTCAAGATGTGAAATCTTTTAGTCAATTGCAATCCTTCTGCGAAAAGGTACCCACGATGTTATATTGTTGGAACTTGTGTTTCCTTTTCAAAATCACCCAAAATTTTATTCTAAAGGTGCACTTCTTTTGGCGGTAGAGGCAAATTATGTAAGCAGAACAAGAACAGTGCAAAAGCTTAAAGAGTTTATTAGCTGGAGAACATTTTCTGTTTCGGTACCCCGACATCCAACTTTGACCAGTCCTAGGTGTGTATGATTTGGGTGGATTCTGTCTTCCTTGTTTTCCTTTAGCTCCAGTCCTATCTGTGACACCACAAAGACATGGTTAAAAGAGGCGAACAAAGAGACTTTTATGGACTCTCATGCTTATGAATATCATTTTTATTTTGAGAAAGGTAATATTTTATATTCATCAGCACTCAAAATAGGGCTGCTCTATAATATTTACTAGTACAGAACCTCTGTGAGATTTACAGCGAGTCAAAAAAGTCTAGTACTGATTCTGCATCACCCTTTCAATTGTTCTTTAAACCAAAAATGAAAAAGAGAAATGCATGAATATTATGACAAATATTTCGTAAAATGCAGCCACTATTTGATCTTCCATTTTGAGAATTCTCAAGTTATAGGCACTAGGCACAGCATGTAGCAGCTACAATTCAATCTCTTTTCATTTGTTCTCAAATTTGTCCATGGATTGTGGTCAAAGTATCCGATCTCGATTGACCACACCCGGTACGAAACTCACACCCTTATCAGTACAAGTGTCGTGTCGATACAAGTGCGGTGGCTAAAATGAAGAGTCTGCTCAACATAAGTAATAAGTGATTCTAACTGAGTTATCTGCCATTATGTTCTAGTAGTGTTTAGTGTGCGACAATTTTGAGATCAACTTCATTAGTCTTCTAAATTTTATTGTGGGATCTTTCTTTTTCTCTTTTCTTTCTTGGGGAATGGGAAATTTGGCCCAAGTCTTGGGGCTGGGTGCAGGCTTCTCAATCTTTGGCTTTTCTAAAGATTGATCAGCACTTGAATCCCTCCTGAGGGTTTCTTACGGAGAAGATTAGACCCCGTTTTTTGCTTTTCTGTATATCATATGATCTGAAGCAAGAGAATGTATAGTATGTTTTTTAGTATTGGTTACTTTTTATGAAGTTGGGTGCTGAAATTTTATTCTATTTCCATGTATGTGAGCTTGAAGAGCTGAATTTCATTGGATGCAGCTTAAGCGTGTCAAAGTGGGTGCATTTAAACGGGGGAGATGAGGGACTAATAACTTTGTTTTCCAAAGTCTGGAGGCTCCTTTCACCGGTAATGTGCACGTTTAATAGGAAGCAATTCCTTGAAAACAGAAAGAAACTCATGTTTTAACTGTACTTTTTTGATAGCAGGGTGGTGTCTTTATTTTGGAGCCTCAGCCTTGGAAATCATACTACGAGAATCGTCTTGTATCTGAGGTATATCCTTTCATATATTACTGGCTTCACATGCGAGCTTTCTATACGGAGAAGACCTTATATTGGGATTTCTTTTTTACTTTGCGTACCAAAATTGTAAATGTTCATGTTGTTCTTACTATGCAGACAACAAGAATTAATTATCAAAATATTAAGATCCGTCCAAAAGATTTTCAAGACATACTTTTGGATAAGGTATGTTGCAGGGAATTCTATAACCCCCTCCCTCCCTTACCTCCTTTTTTAAAATAAAAAAAAAACTTGATAGTTAAATATTTCATGACTCTGGGTAGGCTTCACTGACACATCCCTTTAATGTGAATGCAGATTGGATTTAGAAGGGTAGAGGACATAACATCTAGTGTATCTGGTTGCAAAACTGGCTTTAATAGACCTATTTTGGCATTCTGGAAGTGATTATGAAATTGCTGAAAATTAGTGTTGTATATATGTGGATTAACATGCTTAAAACAAGTTTGGGATTGGCTCTACATCTTTATTCTCATCCAGAAGCATCACAAACTGTCTAGAAGCTTCCTTATTCCTCTTTCCTCAACGACCTGATCTTATTAAGTTCCAATTTTCAATTATTATCTTTTCAGAAACAAATGCAGACTTATGATCTTTTAGCGATTTAAAAAGCTTACCCTACATATACCCTAACAACTGCAGACTTATTATAATAGATGTTTTATATTAAAAGCTCGGATAATAATACAGTTAATAGTAATTATGGTGCCAAAAATAGAATAGTTAATACTCCTCTATCTGATCTCATTTTAAGTGTTTTTAAAGTTTTAGCATGTCTGTTAAGAAAATGTTAAATACAAAGTATAATTTACTCGATCCTCCTATTTATTTCTTAGTTTCTCTCAATTTATTTACTAAGCCTTTTGGAAAGTGACTACTATTTTTACTATTAGAAAAAGACTGATAATAACTTTTGAATCTAGAATTTGTATCTGACATGTTCAATCTTTAGGTTCTTACCATGAAACCGTTATCATTTAGAAATGATAGGTTATATATATATATATATATATATATATATACCCATGTTCCATATCAAAAATACTGAAATCATTGAACCATGCTATATTATTTTTAATTATATAAAATTAATAAATCTATCCGCGCTTGCCACAAAATAAAATAGTAATTAATTTTAAAAATGTTTCTTATAAAAAGATCTTGAGGTAACTGCTTATTCTTTGGTTCGCTTCAAAAACCGCAGGATGCCTCCGGCATTACAAGAATCTTGGAAACGTTGCTTGTAACAGAATTATGTGTTGCACAATTTAAAATCATTGACAAAAGGGGATACAGATTATAGTAAAAAAGTGAGGTTGAGAATTTATGGTTTTTGTGCATAAATATGACTTTGATGAACCAAGGGAGAAGTTTTTTAAAACATTTTAGTTAGGGAAGACTCAAGGTGTTTAACGGGCTGGACAAAAAAAAAGGTCAGCCCGTTCAGTTAACGGACGGGTTGAAAATTTTCGGGCTTAACGGGCTCGGACGGGTGGTTGGGCTTTTTTTTTTTTTTAAAAAAAAGAAAAAGTTAAATTATATTTTTCTTTTTCAATGTTATTGATAGTTAAGTGTTTACAAACTTTTAAGGGTCAGAATTAAACTTTGAAGTGTAAACTTTAAACTTTAAAGATTTAAATTTGAATTTTAAAATTCTAAATTTGAAAATTGAAAGTAAGTGGCTACTTTTTATTGAATAATATATAATACTTCAAATTAATTTGCAAGTTCTTTTTTGATTTTTTTAATTTTTGAACTTGCAAATTAAAAGCTTACAACAATTATAAAAAAAAAGAAGAAATAGTACATTACATGTTTAGCATCATTTTTGTAAGCTCTTCCATGTCAACATGAGGTTCTTGGTTTCCGGCATTGGTTGAATAATCGGTACCATAAACCATTATACTAGTGCAAGCTTTTTTGGCCGCTCTAAGTAAATCCATTATGTAATTTAAATTAAGAAATTAAAATAATAATTCTAAATAATAAAATAAATTTACACAAAATAAGAGAAAGAAATGGAACGAGTGTACCGGGATTTCGAATGTCGCACTTATTTTGATATAGAAACTCAATCTTCAATTGATAACTTGATACTTGATACCACACTTCACTTGAATAATTGAATTAGAAATTTAGAATACTTAATAATAATAAATTTGTAATGACTAAACTAAATATTTGATGAAACTTGAAAGTTGAAATAATGAGTAATTGAGAATATTAACAAGAGAGAATTGAGAGAGAATTAGAGTAGTAAGAGAATAAATTGTGAGGAATAATGAAGAAGAAATTGGGGCTATTTATAGTTTTTAAAAGTATAAAATTGTAATTTATCAATTATTGGGGGGGGGAGGGGGAGGCTATTTTATTAATGGGGTACAATTAGGCTGTTTTTGGCAGATATGGCCATTGGCCAACGGTCCTTTTTCAGATATGGTCGTTGGCAACGATCAAAAATTTTAAAAAAATAAAATTATACACGTTAACGGGCTGAATCGGGCTGCAACCCGTTAAGAACTTAACAAGTTGTAGTGAGTTCGGTGCACCGTTGCTGAAAACTGTACGTTTAAAACCCGTTACCCGTCCAACCCGTCCCAACCCGTAATATTAAGCTACAGCAGCGAGCTGGACCGGACTGACCCAGGTTGAACCAGGTTGTAAACGGTTCAGTACGGCCCGTTAGACACCTTTAGGGAAGAGGTGGGAGAGAGAACATGAAAAGGTGTATTTAAGATATTCTTTTATTATGGTAATTAAGATAATTAAAGAGGTGACTCTTTTTAACCGTTGCAATACTTAAAGAAGGTGTGAGAAGGAAAATGAAGAGGTGATTTTTTAATTTTTTAATTTAAAGGTGTATTTAAGTTTTTATTTATTTATTTTGGTAATTAAGATAATTAAGGAGGTAATTTTTTTAACCGTGGCAATACTTAGAGAAGGTGTGAGAAGGAAGATGAAGAGGTGTAATTAAGAGGTGACTTTTTAGTTTTTTAATTTAGTGCATAAATGAGAAAATAGAGAAAAAGGATAAAAAATGAGAACAAAGAAAACAATAATTTCTAATTATAGATAGTACCACATCACCTCTCTTCTACCCTAAATTATATTAATATGTCGATTTGCCATGACAAAAGGAGATCAAGGGTTTCAATGTGTTAGATTTGATGATTTTGAATGAATAAATCAAATAAAAAATGAAAGAAAAGAAAAGAAAAGAAAACTTAATTAGAACACAAGAGGGACACTAGACATGCCTACAAAGTGTGATTTGAATCTTTTAACTTCATTTGTAAAGGTGCACCCAATAATCATTGTACTATCGGATTCTTTAAACTTGGGTGCACACATGTATATTTAAAGAATTTGTAAAAAATATAATATTATTCATGCTCCAACACATAGATACGCCCCTGTCTCTCATTCCGATGAGCAATCTACCACCAATAAACACCCCCCAAAACCACCGAATAGAGAAAATAGCAAAACAAAAGAAGAGAACTTATCACCACAACATTCGTACCGAGAAATGCTATTGGAACAAAACTCCATGACAACAGGCACGTATTATTCCCAAGAAAATAATGGAAAGGAATCTATGCTCCATGAGCATCTGCAAGATTAAATCTCACTCTCGGACAAGGAACAAAATCGTTTATGTCTCCCATGGAGTTACTCCCTCATCATCAAAGTATTTGGTGAACGCGTTACTCACTAATTCCTTCGAAACTAACTTTTCGAGTTGTGGTGCCCATTCGAACGATTGTTTTTGATCGATCAAGGATGTGATTACACTGTAAAGCTTGCCCTAGAAGTGAACATGATTAAACCACTTATAGGAAATTTCTTTGGGAACAATTAATTGCTATCTTCGAATCCTATGTTGGTAGTTGATCTGTTGATGTAGACTTTAATGAAGTTCTTACTTAAAGCTATGGATAAGTTTGGAGGGCACTTTATCAACTCTAATAGGTCTAACATATTTTAGGATTGTATTAAGAAGTGTAACCTAGTAGAATTGGCCTTTAAAGGTAGCAAATACACTTAGACTAATAAAAGATATAGGGATAGACAATATTTAATCCTAGAAAGACTAGATAGGTGCTTTGCCAATTATTCTTGGATTCACACCTATCAAGAAGCTATTGTAACCCATTTACCAGGACACACTCTGACCGCTATCCTCTTTTCATTAGATTATATTCTCCTACTTCAGGAAATAACATTTCTCGTCCATTTAGGTTTGAACCTATGTGGCGGGGACACCTATCTTTTCATTCCTCGTCTCCACCTCTTCCTCCCCTCCCCCCCCGAAAAATCTTTTTACCTCAACAACTTATTTTCAGCTTAAGGCCATAGAGCTGGCTGTATGACCAAACTGATATCAAATCCTCTACCATAAATTACTTCCCCTCCATCTAAACCACTTCCTGCACATCCTCCTCTCCCCACAGAGGTGAGTTGTTCAGCCCTACACATACTTTAACTGAGGCACAAGCCTATTCTCTTAGCATCCCTTTAAGAGACTCTAAGATCAAGCAACCTATCTTCTCGTTCTAGGCCCTTAAAGCTCGAGGGCCTGATGGCCTCGATCCTCTGTTCTATCAAAGATAGTGATTAATTCTAGAAAACCAGTGTCTACCTTATGCAAAGAAGTCTTTCATAATGGTGTCATGGATCCGGATATGAATTCCTCACACCTACGTCTCATTTCCAAATGTGCTAATGCATCCATGCTTAAGAACTACAGACCTATTGATCTATGCAACACAATCTATAAACTAATCACCAAGATCATTGTCAATAGAATCAAGCCCCACCTCCATGTTATTATTGAGCCTGGCTAGGCCAATTCTTGTCCAACAGGAGAGCTACTGATAATGCAATTATTGTCCAAGAATATATGAATTATTTTGGTAAGATAAAATGGAGTAATGCCAACACGATCCTCAAAATTGATCCAGAAAAGGCTTTTGATTGGTTAAATTGGTCTTATATTAGAGAAACCCTATTAGCTTTCAAGTTTTCTCCCCAACTCACTAAGCTTGTTATGTTTTGTGTCTACACTTCCTCAATATTCGTTCTTATTAATGGTAGTAAAACTCCATTCTTTGTTCCGATAAGAGGAATAACACAACGAGACCTTATTTCCCCATACCTATTCATCCACTATATGGAACGGCTCTCTACAATGGTTGATTAACAAGTAAAAGCAAAATAATGGTTTACAATCATCATTAGCAGGTCTAGCCCAAAACTTTCTCTCCTCTCCTTTGATGATGATTTAACACTCTTTTCCATAGCCAATGTTAGGAATTGAAATATCATTTTCCACACTCTCAACACTTCCAATGATGCCTCTAGTCAAAAGATTAATTTTGCAAAATCCAAAGTCGCCCTTTCAGCAAACTGCAACCTACAGACAAGGGGACCTACTTTTGAAGATCTAACAATCAAAGGTTAGCAGTCCCCTTGGGAAATACCTGGGTTTTTCATCTTTCATAAGAGAGCCACTAGCAGTGACTTTCAGTTTATCGTTGACAACATGCATGCTAAGGTAGTTGGCTGGAAAACAAACTTTCTCAACATGCTGGTAGGGTCTCCCCAGAAAAAGCCTCATTAAGCAGTATACCCAGCTATATAAGGAAATACACTGAACTCCTTAGTCACATTTTGAACCAAATTAACAAAATCCAAAAAAAATTCATCTGGGGCACAACTAGCCAGAAAAGAAAAATGCACTTGGTGAGTTATGACACTGTTTTTGGGCCTAAGGATAAGGGAGGGCTAGGAATCCAAAAAGATGAGGTTAGGAATAAGGCTATCCGTGCTAGACTAACAGAGAGAATGTTTCATAAACTTGGCCCCCTTTTGGGCTAGGACTCTTATAGTAAACACTATAATTGGAGGAACCCTTCCGGGAAGCCAAAAATTAACATATGGAATGTATTCTCAATGGCGAGGTTACATGTACCAAATCCTCCATATGGGTGATTAATAAGGGGATAAAGTCAAATTTTATTTTGACAACCCGCTCTATATACAAGGGAATCGTAGATACCTCATCCAGGGCCCACTTAGTGTAGAAGGTGAGAAATTAAAGTAAACTCTATATTCCCTAATGGAATATGGATTCCTGATGTCGTCCAAGTCACACCCTCTATTTGAGGTAGTGAAATGGTCGATGCAATAGTAATACCCGAAGTCGAAAGAGAGTTGTTGATAAACTCGGGAACATCTTTGGAAATCTGGACCCTCTTTACGGACGGTGCCTCGAACATAAAAAGGCCCAGACTTGGCATCATACTGAAGCCACCCACATGAAATATAGTTAGAAAATCTATTAGAACTGTAAAATTGACTAACAATGAGGTCGAATATAAGGCCATGATTGCAAGACTCGAACTGGCCAAAGGCTTAGGGGCGGAGGTCATCAAAGCTAAGTGTGACTCCCTCCTTGTAGTGAACTAATTTAATGTAACATTCAAAGTAAGAGATGAGTGAATGCAAAGATACCTAGACAAGCTACATGTAACATTACATCAGTTCAAAGTTTGGACTTTTCAGCACGTGCCTCGAGATCAAAACAGTGAGGCCGATGCCCTCGTGAACTTGGGATCATCAGTCGAGGACGACGAGCTCAACTCGGGGGCGGTCGTACAACTTATGAGGTCGATAGGAGAAAAAGGCCACGCCGAAATAAACTCCACAAGCTTGACTTGGGATTGGAGAAATAAATACATAGAGTATTTGAAGACCGGAAATTCCCTCAGATCCAAAGGAATGGAGGGCCCTGCATACAACGGCAGCTCAATTTAGCTTATCCAAAGACAGAACCTAACTCAGGAGAACGTTCGACGGTCCGCTAGCAATATGTCTGGGACCGGGAGATACCGAGTACGTTTTGGGGGAAGTCCATGAAGGCACATGCGGGAACCACTCCGGCGTCGAATCATTGGTTCGAAAGGTAATCGGAGTCGGCTATTAGTGGGTCGATATGGAGAAAGATGCGAAGGAGTTTGTGCAAAAATGTGATAAATGTCAAAGACATGCTCCGATGATTCAACAACCCGGGGAGCTGCTGCATTCAATTTTATCGCCGTGGCCGTTCATGAAGTGGGGGATGAACATCGTCGGCCCTCTTCCATCGTCACCAGGTAAGGCCCAATTTGTTTTATTTATGACTGACTATTTCTCTAAGTGGGTTGAAGAACAAGCATAGTAGAAGATCAGGTAGAAGGAAGTCATCGACTTCATTTGGGACCACATCATATGTCGATTTAGAATACCATCCAAAATTGCATGTGACAGCGGAAAATAGTTTATCGACAACAAAGTGACCAAATTTCTCGAAGACCATAAGATCAAAAGGATCTTATCAACACCTTATCACCCTAGTGGGAATGGACAAGCTGAATCGACCAACAAAACCATAATCCAAAACCTCAAGAAAAGATTGACCGACGCCAAGGGGAAATTAAGAGAGATCCTGCCCTAAGTTCTTTGGGCGTATTGCACAACTTCAAAGTCCAGTACCGTGGCCACCCCGTTCTCATTGGTTTATGGCACCAAAGCTTTAATACCGGTCAAAGTCGGGGAGTTGAGTATTAGATTCTGATATGCAACAAGGGAATCAAATAACGAGGCCATGAATACAAGCGTGGAGCTATTGGAAAAACGACGTGAAATTGCCTTTGTTTGATTGGCTGC
The DNA here is from genome assembly GCA_005239495.1 of Nicotiana undulata. NCBI lineage: Eukaryota > Viridiplantae > Streptophyta > Magnoliopsida > Solanales > Solanaceae > Nicotiana > Nicotiana undulata. Next base: position 41,894 of record MDKH01134645.1, read on the forward strand.
CAAAAAGCAACAGATCGAAAGGTATTACAATCGGAGAGCCAACCTTCGATATTTTAATGTCGGGGACTTAGTACACATTAAACACCCGAAATCTAAATGAAGGAAAATTAGGTCCGAACTAGGAAGGGCCATACCAGATTCTCGAGATCACGGGGAAAAGGTCCTATAAGATCGGAATGATGGACAGAGAACAACTACCGAACAATTGGAACGTAACTCATCTTAGACGATATTACTGCAATGGTACGACCCCATTTCAATTCTTTCTATTTTTTAACTAACACTTGCAGGTTATCGACAAGGAGCGACACGAAACCTTTAGGTCTGAAAGCATGCATTGCACTCTTTTCCCCTTGAACCGTTTTTGTCCCAATTGGGTTTTTCAGCAAGGTTTTAACGAGGTAATAGTGGATCGTGCTAACTCAGAATCGAAGGCCGATCACGAACGAGGTCAAAGACAGAACTAACAGTATCCGAGGTTCCTCTACAATCAACCTTGAATACTGGGGGGCATTGCCTTTGGATGTCAACTTTATTGCAAGGAAATTACTTCGTAATAGCGGGGTCTCGATAGGTGAGATTTGTTATAAGGGCAAAAAGTTCAAATGAACCGTGCCCATATAGGTTGCTCGAGCCCTGACACAAAACATGTACACGTGTAATCATTTTTCACAAGAATAAGAGAAGTATTTTTCCTTGAAATTATCGCATGTCTTAGAATTTTTTTTCTACTTTACAATTCTCTACTTTTGATCTATTACAGAAACGAGCTAAAGGGCCGATTATAACTAGAGTTCGGAATCACTGCCACACTCGGGGACTGCCGTCCGAAAAATAAACTCGAACAGATCAAACTATTGAGCGTCAGGGCATAAGACCTCTTAGGCAACCCCCGAATTTTAAAGGCCATGGCCATACCCACCCCGGGACAGATATCTTAGGCAAGCCTGGATAACACGAGAAAGCAAGCTCACTGGGCTACGCCCGAATTAAAATGCTACGGCCGTATTAACACGACTTGGAGACATCCGAGAATTGTAACAAAAAATAGGCCTTCGAAATATTCATAACCGGTTTTAAAGGCTACCCTCGACAAACTATGGTTTAAGTTACTTACTTTGGAGAAGGTTCCCGATAACCCTGAACCTCCAAGATGACTCAAATAAAAAATAATGTAAAGGTAAGGTTGATCGAACTAACACAACCCAAGCTATTTTATGCTAAGACATCTCGACCTTTTTGAATTCAAGAAATAAAGCAAAGGAAAAATTTGAAATCCAAAGGGGAAAAAAATCCTTGTATATATTTACACAAAAATCTTTACAAAAGCCAAATGGCTTAATTCGAAAAAATATACAATGGCCGAAATTGCCTCCAAAGGAGGCAAAAGAAAAACAAAAAATGTAAAGGCCTAAGTGGCCTGGTCTTCATCAGAGGCAACATTTCTATCCTCGAGATCTTCCCCGTCTTCATACTCACTTAAACTATCTGAGTCTTCCTCGGGAAAGGACAACTTTCAAGCCTTAGCTTCCTCTGCTTTGGAGTTCTCGAGTGCAACCTGTATATCGAAGCCCTGAGCTGGGCTTCCTCGAGGGCTTCCCTTCAAGCTTGCCACATCGCATGACCCACCATGCTTTTGGCTTGTGCCTGGATTGCTTGGACGTCGACCTTATACTGGGTCGCATTAGCATTGGCTTTGGTGTTGGCCACAATCACCTCAGATTTGGTCGCCTCGAGCTCAGTGGCCAAGGTTGTTAATTGGGACTGAAGCTCTTTGATTTCTTGGCTTGCACTGACGCTTTCTCTCTTGCATCTCGGAGCTGGGACTCGGACGAATCCAACTCTGCTTGGACGGCGTCCTTTTTTGAGGCTAAGATATCCATATTCTTCTTAAACACTTCAGCCTCGGCTCGTATTGCATCTAATTGTTTCTGAAGATCCCCGATCCGTTCGAGCCTCTGCAGACCTGCAGAATCAGATCATTAGTCGTTATCTCCAATTCGTCTTCACTATTGTGAAGCACTCAAAATACCTATTCGGCCATCTCAGCATGCTCATCCCGAGCCGTCACTAAATCTGCCTGAAGCTTCTCACCGAGAAGCTTGTACGTGTCATTTTTCTTAGTGAGGTCCTGAACCTCAACCTCACGCTCCTCCCAGATTCAAAGGAAAGCCTCGTGATGCAACACCGAAGCCTAAAAGCAAGGAAAAAGATGTTTGAATTACCTATGACTCCAAGTTTATAAGAGATAATGGAATGAACTTCGAAGTTATCCGATTCAGAGCATGTTGGGTGATCACGCTCAACTGTGTCTAATAAAAGACCACGCGGGCGTTGCAAATATAATCTGGGGTATTATGCCCAGAGTCGATCCCACAGGGACTTAAC